>PVIY010014798.1:0-55554 GCA_004026745.1 Myrmecophaga tridactyla
CTGTGTGTGCACGCCCGTGTGTGTGCACTTTGAGGGTGTGCCCACATGTGTGTGAGAGCGAGCCCTGGTGTGAGCGCACGTGTGCCTGGGCATGTGTGTGAGTGTGCCTGTGTTTTGTGGGAGGGCTGGAGCAGACAGAAAGAAGGAAGGAAGCAGAAGGGCAGAAATCTTGATCAGCCTAGGATGGGCTGCAGCCTCCCTCTGCCCGGCACTTGGGTTGGGTTGCGTTTGCTCAGACGGGGGAAGGGAGGGCGGGGAGGCAGGTGGGGGCCGCCTCTGGGAGCTGAGGAGCATCTGGGCGCTCACCCCACCCACTCTAGCCTCTGCTGGTGTGCGGGTCTGAGCTGTCTCCCCCCCACCCCTGGACTTTCCCTCCCATCCGTGATAGGAGTTGCGCCAAGGTGGGTAGGAGCCGCGGAGAATACTCTCTCTTTTCCAAAAGGGTGGCCTGAGCAACCCCAAGCAGAGTGAGCTGTGCAGGCACTGTCCACCTGGGCTGGGCAGAACCGGCTTCCTGGGGCCACCTCAGCACCTGCCCGCCCTCCCTTTGGGTTCCTCCCTGCTTTGAAGAGAACTA
The DNA here is from genome assembly GCA_004026745.1 of Myrmecophaga tridactyla. Lineage (NCBI taxonomy): Eukaryota > Metazoa > Chordata > Mammalia > Pilosa > Myrmecophagidae > Myrmecophaga > Myrmecophaga tridactyla. Next base: position 578 of record PVIY010014798.1, read on the forward strand.
ACTACATGATCTTATTGCTTATTTTGCAAGAGTTGTAGGAAACACAGTTGCAGACGTCACACACCGTGCAATGCAAGGCTACTGTCTGGAGAAGCTGTCCTGGGGAGGTGGACAGAGGTCTCTCGGGCCTCATCACTCAGGATGGTCCCTTTTGCCCCGGTGGCATCCCCTCTGCCCCCTCTGTCCGTTACCTAGCCTTCGGGTTCCACCCTGAGTGTGTCTCCTTTGTCAGGGCCAGACACACCCCAACCAAGCTCATGAGACAGTTGTTCACCAGACTGTGAGCTCCCTTTTGCTTTCTTCTCCGCTGTGTCCCTTGGCTCCTAGGGCAGGTGCTCAATGAATATTCATCAGGCAGATGATGTATGCTGCAAGAAAACACACTTATTAAACTAGAAGGAGAAAAATGCTTGTCACCGGGACCAGAAGGCACCAGGTCCGGGAATGATACCAGGGAATGATACTCTTCCATCGGAGAGCCATGGGGAAGCTGAGTCTCACATCCGTGGCCTTGGAGGTTCCTCTTGCCAAGGAGGTCAGTGGACACGCAGACTCCCTGCCCCAGCCAGAATGCACACAAGGCCTCTGCTGGGGTTGCCTGCTGGACCCTCTCTTCTTTGCTTTTCTCTATGTATAGGGGTTGGTTATTCAATGTGGCTACAGCCACCCCAACTAGCCAGGAAATCGCTGTCCCCAGAAGGGGGCTTGGCTTGCCTTGGTGCTCACTCATTGTATGTTGATCTTACACTTTAACGCTCTGTGAGGAACTTTCCTAATTCCTTAGTTCAGTGGTTCTTGGATGAGGCCTCAGCAGTGAAGTCCGGGGGGGAAATGTACTATAAGCTTTTACAGCGCCCTGATGTAGAGAAATAGGACCTTGGGCCAGGAGAGAGAAAGCTTCATCCAGGTCTCAGCCTAGACCTGAAGAATGAATGAGAAATGGGAACTTCGAGCCCTGATTGGTTGTTGGGAACTCAGGCAAGTGATAATATTCCCCTGAAAAGCCTCCCCAAGGACAGCAGATAATATTTGAGAGCAGAAGCTGCAATTGAGTAGGTACTAGGGGAGCTTTGGAAGGGACTAAATGAGTCTTTCATAGTCTGAAAATTGATGAGATGCCTGAAAGCAACAAAGAATTTGATGGGACTTATCACTGTTAATTAAAGTACAGACCAATCTTCTCCATCCCCCTTTATCTACTTCTTACTTTTCTTCATTAAGGGGTCATAGTCACAAGTTTTCTCTTTAGAATATGACTCTCACAGGAAATTATATTTTCTTACTATTTATAGAAATTCCATTTTCATTTATGAGGTTGGTAATGTTTCATAAATATTCCCTGCCAGATAAAGTATATTAATTAAAAGAGTTAGAGTTATACACTGAAGTCTGAACTAAATCTCTTCTGTCTGAGACAAATATTTTCTGTTTAATTCTCATATCAGCAGAATTCCCCATACATTAGTTACGTGAGTCAGTCAGCCCATTTATAACAGCAGATATCGATTATATACTATTTCATATTTCTAATTAATTAAATATTATTTTTAAATATTTAAGAATGTAAAAAGGCATAAGAGTAGTATAGCAAATAATCATGCAACGTACCACCCATTAATAAAAACAAAAAACAACAACAAAAATTGCTCACACAGCCGAATCCAGCTTGCCTCAACTTGTTTTCCCTCCAGAGAGAATCAATAACCTGAATTTGGTATTTCTTTTTCCCATGGTTTCTTTATGCTAAATATATGTGTGTATATACACACATGCATACATGCAAGCATGTACACACACTTATACTTACATACATCTATTTAATCAGTGAAGATCTACCATATACAAATATTTTTGTATTCACAAAAATTCTTTTTTTAAAAAAAATTCTTGTGATTTATTTGTTAAGATCTACTATATTTGAAACGCTTTGATGGGTGCTCTGTGAGAAACCAGAAAATAAGATGATGGGCTCTGATCTAAAATATCTAAAACTTAATTGGGAAGGTCAGCAAAGGTTTAGGAAAAGTTGGCAGACAAATTAACAACTTGGGAGTTTAGCTGGTAGGTGCTAATTGGGTATGGAATTGACAACGGGAAAGCTTGACAAGTTGATGCTAAGGGCTAAAATCTTACAGGAGGAGGCTGAGCCAGAAGTAAGACCAGGATTTGGCAATGAAGAGAGGGGAGAGGAGGTGACGGAGTGCTTGAGGGAAGATAAGGCTCAAAGAGTGCACAGGGGCCAGGAGCAAGGGAAGGCTTGTTGCTATGGGGGTAAAGGGGAGGGAAAGTGGAGAGGAAGCGAGGATGGCCAGTGGCTATAATTTAGAGTGCTCACTGAGTGCTGAGCTCTGCTGTTTGCTTTACGTGAATAAATTATTCACATGCGATGATTACCATTTTTAGGATGAGAACCCTGGCTCAGTCAAGTTCCGTAAACTCTCGTTAGCACAGGTGACAGTGGATTTCAGAGCTGGTACCAGCACCCAGCTTTTGTGGATTCCAGGTCCCTTTTTCTAACCTCTAGGTAAGGCTTCATGCCAAGAATTGGAATTTGGACTTGATTCTGCAGATGGGAAGTACCTAGCGAAGATTTCTGGGTTGGGAAGAATTATGAAAACAATTGTGGTAAAGATTTACCTGGGGGTGGTCTGTGTCTCATTTATTCATTTATTCATTCCAGCACATAATGATGGGATGTCCATTGTGTGGCCTCTGGGACGGCAGGACCCTCATTGGACTTAGCACAGAGTCTGGTACCTGTTTTGGTGCTCAGTGTATAGTTGTCAAGGAAAAGGAAGGATATGGGCTAATTTCTGGTGAAAGAAAATTGGCAAGACAAACACAGAGCTTGCCTTCAAGGAGTATACAGTCTGGTGAGCAACTCAGACAGCGCAGACCAATGCCACAAAGTAACCGGGGTAGGGACACAGCGCTTGAGTCGTGCTGTCCAGTAGGACTTTCTGCAAGAATGGAAAGGCTCCGTCACTGCTGTGTATAATTTAGTAACCCCCGGCCACATGCGGCTATTGCACGTAGGAAATGTGGCTGCTGGAAGTGAAAAAGAGTATTTATGTTTTTTTTTTCATTTTAATTAACTTTCATTTCAGTAGGCGCCACTGCTGGTAGCTACCATATTGAGCACTCTAGGATCACAGGTAGGGAGAGCATCCGTGGGTGAGGCAGTGGTGCACACATGAGGTGGCAGGACTCCCAGGAGGGCAGTGTAAGCAAACTAGCCACCCATAGCGTGAGACACAGCCAGCTGCACCATCAGTTCCACCTGCGATCTTGTGAGAGATGCAGAATCTCAGGCTCTACGCCTAGTTGCTGAAACAGAATCTTCTTTTTAACAAGATTCCCAAGCGATTCATAGTTACTCTCAGACCCCAAAAGGGGCCTGAGATAGCACAGATATAGAAGGCACAGCCAAGTCAAGAAAGAACCAAGAGGGCCAAATGCTTGATAACATGTGGGGGAAGCCAAGCAGAAGAGGAATAAAACTGGTGGCTTGGAGCTGAGCTGGGCTAAGCTCCCCCGGATCCCTTAGGGATACCAGACCCTCCTTCCCCTGTGTACACATAGACTCTCCCCCTTCCCTCTGACTGAGTTATGGCCATGGTGGCTTGGGGTCTCGATTACCAGTCTCTCTCCTCTACCCATAATCCTCAAGTTCCTAGAGGATGGAGACATCGTTTATTTTGAATCCCTGAATTCCTGGTGTCTGGCACTGTGCCTTTTGTTCAGTAAATGTTTGTCAAATACTTGGATGCCTGATGGCAGGAGTGTAGGTTAGTAGCAGGGAGAGAGGAGAGCTTGGTTTTAGATTCACTGCATGTTGAGTGAAGGCTGGATGAGTCACCCAGCTGAAATTGTCTAAAAGGGGTGGGGGAAGGATGTCTGGAATTGAGTAGATTCTGGGATTTCATTTAGAGAGAGGCGAAGATTGAGACTCAGAATAATTAGGATATCTGGAGAAGAGAAGAGGCCTGAGCTGGGGGCCAGGCTTATATCAAGGGGGCGGGAGGAGGGGGGGGGTGGGGATACAGACAGGAGAAAGAGAATGGCTAAGAATAACCAGGCCAGTGTGGCCACACCACACTTAAAGGGTAAGAGTTGCAAGAAAACAGAGCTGTCATTGGTACTGGATCCATTCATTATTACGATGCTTTTTTTTTTTTCTTTTTTAGTGGTACTTATCTCATGAGACTCTTGCTCAGCATGGTGGATGGTTTAGAAATAAGTAGGACACAATTCATGCCAGCCACAAGACCCAGGTAAGTCAAGGACAACGGGAATGAAGACAAAAACATTGCATGGGGTTATTGACTTTGCAGGATGTGTGAAATGTGTTACATTCATTAGTCCCCCCCAAAAAACAAAAAACAAAAAACAAACCCAACCATATGTGCTCCCTGAGAAAGGAGCCTGAGACGTGTCTATGCCTCTGCTTCTCCCAGTAAACAGGCTTTCCACCTGTCAGTTGGGGTCCTGTATTCATTTTTCATTAAATTGTAAGGTACATTTCTGATGTAGCACTAATCAGCTTCCCATTTCTGGATTTCCTGTCGTTCAGTGCATGAGTCCCGGTCCAGGTACCTGAGAGACAGTTAATACAATGCCTACGCAATTGATTTTATTGAATCAGCATCTGTGCCTTAGAGAGTAGAGCACTTAACAAGACCCTGAATTTTGTTCCTAGCCTTGAGCTTTCAATTATTGCCCCACTAGGGGCAAACGATTTCTGTTCTCCTTCTCTAAGACTTCTTCTATTTTCCACTCTGTAAAGAGGGATGATATTTGGAGGTACGAGAAAATAAACAGCCTTAATTCCACCCCAGCTTTATTGATTGAATCTCATTTTATTCTGTTTGGTGGGAGAGTCCCTAGAAATGCTGACGGCTAATGCCAGCTCTTTCCTGGAGCAGTGTTCACACAAGTGGCCCAATATCGCCATCTTGTGGTTGAAATGGATTTCTCCCCAGGTAGGACACATACATTTCTTTACTCATGGGTTCACTTTTAGCTTTAGCTTTTATTTTATTAAAGTTATATGTGCAGATATTTGAAGCACGACATCATTCCATATTGTTTGATATAGAAACAGTCAGCCCACCTCTTCTTCCCTCTCCCAAATGCAGAGACCATTGTTTTCATCTCCTTCAGTTGCAGTCACTACCCACCATTGAAGACAGGAACTCAGCTCTCTCTTCTCTCCCTGCCACTCCCACACCTGTGCCTTTCCCATTCCCAGTTCTCTCAATCGATTTATGTCAGAAATTTGGCTGAATAAATAGTCAGTGTTAATATTATCCTGTCTGGACTATTCTATCCACAGCTGATCCATTTGGTAAACCAGATGATTTTTTCTTTCCTGCACAACCGTTTTCTTTCCCTGGAGTTATCAAATTATCTGGGTTCTTTGTTTGGTTAGGTTTGCTCTTATTACCAATCTAAATGAAAAACTTCTACCTAAAGTTCCCATCTCCTCTCAAGATGGCCAGATGTATCTGGTATTCTATGAATTTCATCTCGTGAGAATCGCCCTTGGAGTTTTCTGGCTCTCTTTGGTCTGGGTTGGTCGCCCCCTCTGCCTGGCACACGGTGGCCCCCCTGGATCTGTTTTCATCTGCCCCCGGAAGCTCCTTCATCTCTCTCCTGCACTGCACCTCTGTTTCGTGTATCCCATGACTTTTTCTTTATCAGTTCACCTGTCATTTTTTTATGGTCAATTGAATTTTTTTTAACGTTTTCTATTGTATTGTATAACATATATACAAAGCAAAGAAATAAAAAAGCAATAGTTTTCAAAGCACTCTTCAACATGTAATTACAGGACAGATCCCAGAGTTTATCATGGGCTACTATACAATCCTCTCATATTTTTCCTTCTAGCTGCTCCAGAATATAGGAAGATAGAGGGCTTAAATATTTTTTTATTATCACAATTGACTATTTTTCCTTTTTTTGTGTAAAAAATAGCATATATACAAGAAAGCTATAAATTTCAAAGCACAGCACCACAGTTAGTTGTAGAATATATTTCAGGGTTTGGAATGGGTTACAATTCCACAATTTTAGGTTTTTACTTCTAGCTGCTCTAAAATACTGGAGACTAAAAAAATATCAATTTAATGATTCAGCACTCATATTCATTTGTTAAGCCCTATCTTCTGTGTATAATTCCACAATCACCTTTGGTCTTACCATCCTTCTCTTTAGGGGTATTTGGGCATGGCCATTCTAAATTTTTCATATTGGAAGTGTCTGTCACTAATACGGGGTACGGAGATGGAACTATCTGATCTCCTGGAGAGGCTGGGCTAGATGTCAGGACTTATCTGAACCAGGGACATATCTGGAGGTTGTAGGTTTCTAAAAAGTTACTCTAGTGCCTGAAACCCTTGTAGAATCTTATATATTGCCCTAGGTGTTCCTTAGAATTGGCTGGAATGGTCCTGGAGGGGTTGGCAGGTTATGATAGGTAGCAAGATCTAACTGAAGCTTGCATAAGAGCAACCTCCAGGGTAGCTTCTTGACTCTGAACTCTCTCTGCCACTGATCCTTTATAAGTTACACTTCTTTCTCCCCATTTGGCCAGGATGGAATTGTTGATCCCACAGTGCCAGGGCTGGATTCATCCCTGGGAGTCATTTCCCACATCGCCAGGGAGACTTTCACCCCTGGATGTCATGTCACACATAAGGGGGAGGGCAATGATTTCGCTTGCAGAGTTGGGCTTAGAGAGACTGAGGCCACATCTAAGCAACAAAAGAGATCCTCCAGAAGTAACTCTTAGGCATGCCTATAGGTAGGCTAAGCTTCCCTGCTACCTACCTAAGCTTCACAAGAGTAAGCCTCAGGATCAAGGGCATGGCCTATTGATTTGGGTGACCCTAAAGTTTGACACAGTATCAGGGAATCCCCTGATGGTAAGGTTTAATAGTTCCATATTCTTTCTCCCATCCCTCAGGGAACTTTGCCAATACTTTTTCATTATCTGCTTAATATACTCTAGGATGTATCCAGGCATTACAATATTCTATATAGAATTAAAGGACCTCTTTCTTATTCTGGGGTCCCTGTGTTTCAATTGGTCAAATGAGCTATATAGATAGGTTGATTTAGATTATGCCCTACAGAGAATTTCAGTTCCAGACCAAATAAACCTTTCGTCCATTGGTCTCGAAGAGTATGTACGGTTCTAAAATATAGACACTGTCTTCCTTACCCCTATGTTCTGAATTACTTTAATCCCAACCTGTTCAGCTTCATTCTTATCTCTAAATATCAGGTTATATACATAAAACAGCCTCTCAAAATCCAGAAATAATAATCATCACTTATGGTCAATTGATTTTTGACAAGAATGCCCCTCCCAAAATTCTTGCGATTTATTTGTTAAGATAACAAATTCTTTCCAATGGGGAAAGAATAATCTCTTTATCAAATAGTGTAGGGACAGCTGGATATCCTCATGGAGAAGAATGAAGTTGGCCCTTACCTTTTACCCCATATAAAAACTAACTCAAAATGGACCGAAGACTTAACTGTAAGTGCTAAAACTATGAAAATCTGAGATGAAAACTTATGGGTAATCTTCATGACCTTGTAGTTAGGCAATGGTTTTTAGATATAACACCAAAACAGAGCAACAACAAAAAATAGATAAATCAGACTTCATCAAAATTAAAACTTGTGCTTCATTGACACAGCAGCAAAATCAAAGACAACCCAGAATGGAAGAAAATATTAAAAATCATATATCTAATAAGAGACTTGTAACCAGAATATATAAAGTGCTCTATACCTCAATAATAAAAAAGATAAACAACACAATTTAAAAATGAGCAAAAGGCATTGTTCTAGTTTGCTAGCTGCCGAAATGCAATACATCAGAAACAGAATGGCTTTTTAAAGAGGGAATTTAATAAGTTGCTAGTTTATAGTCTAAGGCCGAGATAATGTTCCAATTTAAGCAAGTCTATAGAAATGTCCAATTGAAGGCATCAAGGGAAAGATACCTTGGTTCAAGAAGGCTGATGAAGTTCAGGGTTTCTCTCTCAAGTGAGAAGGCACATGGTGAACACAGTCAGGGCTTCTCTTTCAGCTGGAAGGGCACATGGCGAACACAGCGTCATCTGCTAGCTTTCTCTCTTGGCTTCCTGTTTCATGAAGCTCCCCGGGAGGCGTTTTCCTTCTTCATCTCCAAAGCGCTGGCTGATGGACTTCATGGTGCTGCAGCATTCTCTGCTCTCTCCAAATCTCCTTCATTCTCCAAAGTGTTCCCTCTCTTTTATAGGACTCCAGAAACTTATCAAGACCCACCCGAATGGGTGGAGCCATGATTCTACCTAATCCAGTTCAACAACCACTCTGGATTAAATCACATCTCCAGGGAGACGATCTCATTACAGTTTCAAACATACAATACTGAATAGGGATTAGAAGAAATGGCTGCCTTTATAAAATGGGATTAAGATTAAAACATGGCTTTTCTAGGGTACACACATCCTTTCAAATCAGCACAGACATGAACAGATACTTTTCCAAAGAGGAAATACAAATGGTTAAAAAGCATATGAAAAGATATCAACATTATTAGCCATCAAGGAAATGCATCTTTCCTCTCATTTTGGTGAAGAACGATCTCCAGTTGCTTCCTGGAGACAGCACACAAGGTAAATTTTTGAGACTTTGCGTCCATATTTCTATTCTACTTCATTGACATCTTAGTCAGGTATAGAATTCTAATTTAGATATCATTTTTCTCAGAGTGTGCAAAAGTTTTCTTCATTTTCTTCTGCTCTTCAATGATGTCGTTGAGACATCTAAAGCCATACTTGTTCTTGAGCATCTATATGTATTCCTTCCTTTCTGAAAACTAGCAGGATCTTCTCTTTGTCCTTGGTGTTCTGTTGCACGATAATGTGGCTTGGGGTGAGTCTATTTTAATGCACTGCGGTGGGCATTAGATTGCCTTTTAACCCGAAGGCAGCTCGTTTCCATTCACTCTGTGAAATTTTCTTGCAATATCTCTTTGATGAGTTCCTTCTTCCTATTTTCTGCATTCTTTCATTCTGGAATTTCTGTCACATGTTGAACTTCAGAAACCTCTAGTTTCCATCTTTTCTCGCCTAATCTCTATCTCTCTATTCGCTCTATGTTCTTGTAGATTCCTGAACTTTTCTTTCAACCCTTTGATTGAGTTGGGGTTTTTTTTTGTTTTGTTTTTTGAGTTTTTAAATTCTGCTGTCATATTTTAAAATCCAGGAGCTATTTTTAAAAATTATCTGCAAGTTCATTATTTATAACATTCTTTCTATTGGAAGTTCTCTTCTTCCTGCATAGCCTCATGTGAGTTGCTTTTATGTATGTCTGTTTTGGCTCTGCCTTTCCTCCAGATATTTGAAAATTTGGGAAGAGAAAGATCTGGGCATGGGAATGGGGCTTGACAATGGTCAGGCTCCCTGGAGAAAGCCCTGGGTGGGTGTGGTAGTTAGATTCAGTTGTCCACTTGGCCAGGTGAAGGCACCTAGTTCTGTTGCTGTGGACATGAGCCAACAGCACGTGAACCTCATTTGTTGCTGATTACATCTGCAGTCGGCTAGGAGGCGTGACTGCTGCAATGAAAGACATTTGACTTAATTGGCTGGTGCTTAAATGAGAGAGCGCAATGTAGTACAGCCCAAGCAGCTTAGCATACCTCATCTCAGCACTCGCAGCTCAGCCCAGGCCTTTGGAGATGCAGAAAGGAATCACCCCAGGGAAAGTTGTTGGAACCCAGAGGCCTGGAGAGAAGGCCAACAGAGATCCCCTGTGCCTTCCCACGTAAGAAAGAGCCTCAGATGAAAGTTAGCTGCCTTTCTTCTGAAGAACTAATGGAATAAATCCCCTTTTATTAAAAGCCAATCCGTCTCTGTTGTGTTGCATTCTGGCAGCTAGCAAACTAGAACAGTGGGCTTTTTAATTTCAGAAACCACAGGTGAAACTTGAGGTTTTTCCCTTTTTTTCCCTCAGAAACTACTCTTCCAATCTCTTGCTGGGAGGGTGAAGGCCTGGCCACAAGCATTCTGGAATCACGTTGGGTAAGAAATTTGGGAATCTAGATATCTAATACAGATATGTTTAATTAATCATCCTTTTTGTAAAACTCCATCCTTAGTGGTGCCTTCTGTCCCTCAGTCCAGAGGCCTTTGTATTACCCTCTCCAGAGACTGACTCTCCAGTCATCTGCCAGAGAGGACCAGGTAAAGTCTTGCATGCACCAAGTCAGAGAGTGGATCTGGAGACGTAACTACTGCACTTCCTAAACAGAATCCCAAGCAGTTCTCTTCCTTCTAGCTTCTTCATTACCCACCCACCCCCACTTTCAGAAGGAGACAACACTACAGATACCAAAAACCTTTAGGGAAGCTGAGGTGTAAACTGTGCTGGTTCCTTATTCGTTGAACAAGCATAAAGTGCATCCGCTTTCTGGTTTTAAAAAATGACATTATCATCTCCTCTCCAGTTCTTTTTTCTTCTTGATAGTGTGTGCCTTTTTAAAAAACTATTATTTTATGGTGATTTCAGAAAAAAGCAAAAGTAGAAACATTTGTTTAATTCACCATCTTTACACTGAAGTCGCTCGTTCACTTCTTTCAAGCCATTCACTCTGCAAACATTGGCTGAGTTCTCGCTATGCAATAGATCTTGTGCCATGGAGTGTAACAGAGAAATAGTTATAGATGCTCATATAAGAGGAGGACACAGCCAGTAGTGACGGTTGGGTGTCTCCATGGTTGGTTCCCAAGAGACCCCAGAAGATGACATAACTTAGTTCATTTGCCAAGCTTTGCAAGCTCAGAAACCTGATCCCCAGAATATCCACTTCCCAAGAATACCCATCTCCGACATTCCTGATGTCTATGTGAGAATGCTCATCCACTAATTTACAGGGAGAGTTTTAACTCTGCTGGGAACTAGAATTTGCATGATGACATGATCAGCACTATAATGGGAAATCAAATTATGATGGGAACATGGTTAGGTAATCCTGCAATCCAACAACGTACGTTAACTGTAGATCAAATGGATTGTCATTGTTCTTGGCTACTGACTGGCCAGGGGGCCAGGTTCCATGGGACTTCTCCCTGCAAAGTGCTTGATTCATACTGTCCTGGGGTCAGTTTTTTCTTCAGAAACAGTTTGTTCTTCGAGTGAAGACACAAGCAGTTTGTGCTTTTCCTACAAGGATGCTCAGATGTACCCCCTCAGCTGCTCAAGCCCTACCCTGATGATCTTTCAGTGAGATGTTGGGGTAGAGAGTCATGAACTGCTTTCAGGAGACATTACCTCTTACCAGATGGGGTGCAGGAGGGGGGTGCTCTGAGCAAGAGGCCCTGAAACTACAAGCTATGGGGTTGAGAATTTCCATGAGGCATCTCCTGAGCTCCATAGAGTCCCTTTTACACAGTGATGTGTAAAGCAAGGGTAAATTGTCCTTTTTTTAAACACGGAAGCTGAGACTCCGAGAGATTATATAACTCGTCCGAGGTCATATTGCTAGCAAAGGCAGCTCTCAAACCTGGGTTTCCTGACTCCAAGTTCAGCGTTTTTCCCATGACTCAAGTTCCCTGAGGCTGTCACCCTGGAACTTGGGGTCCTTATTCTAAAGCACGTTTCCTTCGCCTAAGTGAAATCTCCATTTCCTAGCACTCAAACTGCTGCAGGGTCCACGGGGACGGTAAGGGACCCCTGTCCAGAAGTAGTGAGCTCCTTGACTGAGAATCCAAGTCCTTGGCTAAACGGGGGCAGGCCTAGGGTGGGTGGTTTGTGCTGGTGGCAAGGCAGGCACACATGTCTACCCCACAGCATTAGCTGTGGCTTGATTTTTAAACATCATAGGGGAGTGAGACGCTGGGAGGGGAGGGCTGGCCACCAAGGGAGGAAAAGGCTGTTCACATTACATAGTATGACCAAACATCACAAACTTCAAGGTCACAGGGCTGGCCCAGGGCACTTGTACTTTGTTATTTCTGAAGTTGGCAATTTCCAGAGCTGGCATTGGTGTGCCTAAGTCAGCAAGCAGGCCCTTGCAAATGTGGGAGCCCGGACAAAGGTGCTGGGAGCGGGGGAGGTGCTGCTTTCCCACCTCTTCCATCCTATCCCTGAGCAGTCAGTGAGCTCAGGAGTGACCTGCTGGAGACATGTGCATTTATTGTCTTGACTGCTGATTCTATGGGGACAGATGTGAGGCCACTGAGAATCTGAAGACACTGAAATGCAAACCCCAGAAAACTCCAGACCATTGTTGCTGCAGTAGAGACGTAGGAATCTTTCTGGAGCCCTACATTTCAGCTTTCTGAAAGTTCTCAGCAGAGGTCCCTCTGGTTAGGGAATCCAACTCCTGAGAAGCATAGAGGAGCAGGGCTGTCCACTCACCTATTCCTTCTTCTTTGGTCAGGGGAACCCAATTCCAAATGTGTTCCCTGTGGGTTCAGATAAGTCTGGCTATGACTAGGGACATGGTGGGGAGGTCCTGGGAGAGTCTGCTGGCTGCCAGAGGGGTTGTAGAGAACCCCCAGGGAGAGTTTCCTAAGGGATAAAGTCAGCCAAACAAGTTCAACCAGTTAACCAGCCTTAGAACAGTGGTCCTTAGAACAGGAAGCACAATTATGAGCATAGCACGTGGGAAACCACTCAGTTTCATTCTCAGCCCAGTCCTCCATGACTGTGTGTCCTAGTGCTGCCAATGCTATCTTGGTTATTCTCCACCAAATAGAAATCCCCAAATGAAAAGAGCATCCTCTGCTGACTTTGTCATAGCACAGCAGACACAGGGACTCCTGGGGTCATGTGGCCCCAATGAAAGGTACAGTGAGCTCAGGGAATGTGGGTCCCTGCTGGGTGTCAGGACAGGAGAAGTAAAAGATGAAAGAAGCCCCTGTGGCAACTTGAGCAACTTATGCCTTGATCTTGAGCCCATGAGAGATCCCAGCTAGGAACTTGAAAAAAAAAAGTTTTGCACGAAGGTGCTTTGCAGGGCAACAGGCATCCCACACTAGCAGGTTATGCAAGGCAAAGCACCATTTCATTCATTCTTTTTTTTTTTTTTTTTGGAAAAGCATCTCTCTCTGTCTTGGTAGCCTTGGAACTTTTGGGAGTGGAAGATACATAGATGAACTAGGCAGCAGAATCATTTCCTGGGAGTTCAGAGTCCAGTAAGGGACTAAGGTAAGCTCACGGATAAAAGAGACAAGAAAAGTGCCAACAAAGTACTGAGAGTGAGGGGAAGAAAGACATGATGCCAACTTGGAGATTTAGGAACATTGCAGAGAAAGCCAACGGGAATAGCTTTATGGAGGCAGCTCTTTGCCTTCCCTTCTCCTCAATAGGAAAAGAGGTCAGAGAAGTGGGGAGGATGCATCTTCAGAATAAAAAGCAGAATTTCTATGGTGAAGACACTCCTGGGACTCCTGGGCTGTTTTCTGGCACTATTTGTATTCACATCAGTCTATTAAACAGTTATCTCTTTTCTAAGTACTAAGACGACTCATAGAGATGTCAACTTCTAATGTATTTATTTTTAAAAACATATAATAATAATTTGCTTATGTTTGTTTTTTGCAGAAGTGCTCAGGTTATAAAAAAAATAAAAATTTCAAAAAGAGAAGAAAATAAAATATATACAAAAAAAAAAAAAAGAAAGCAAGAGGGTGGTCTATATAACTAGTGTTTGAAATTTTACTATCTGGTCCAGGAAATTTTCATGCAGGATCCTTCCTGAGGTTTAGCAAGCTCCCTGCCCCAATTCCTTGATGCTTAAGGACCAGGAAGGCTAATGGGGAAGTATTTTGTCATTGTGATTTGCTTAATATTTATACTTATATAGCACAGTGGAGTTAGAGTCTTGGATGTGAGTCCCAGTTCATCTACTTATTATCTGTGTGGTTTGGGGCAGGTCAACTTGAAAACAAAACAAAGTCATGTCACCTGTAGTTCAATGTGAATTACCCTATGAGTTTTAAGGTGATATTAATAGGTGTATTATGTCTAGAATGAAGGAGGTGATAGTTGTAGTGCAGATCATTGGGTGGAGTGCACCTCTGAAATGTTGGGTCTCCAGGGCCATGTTTTTAAGAAGACCTGTTTTAAGAATACTGGTATTTTCGGGCAGATGTAGTTGGGGACAAAAAACATGGAATATGTGGACAGGGCTATAGGTGTCTTCAAATACCCTTTCTGTGCAGAAAGTTTGTGAATCTATGAACCTCTGTTTCTGCTCTAAGAAGGCAGAAGCCTGGAGAGATGAAGTATGAAGATTTTCAGACTTCCAGATTGCTGATCGGGTGCCTAGCTATCAAAAGTCCTAGTGAGTGACTGAACCTGGCCTCAAGCCCGGCTCTGACTGCCAAGACCAGGCTCCCTTTTGGAAGGGCAGTCAAGGCCCTCCAGGAGCTGATCTTGCTAAGGCTCTACGTTCTCACCTCTCCAATGAGGAGCAGAAAATACCTGCCTTCCCTCCTTCATGGACAGACCGAAGAGTAACAACTCAGTGCTCGTGAACTGCAGAGCAGAATTGATGGTTATTTTTATCTTAGGATCTCACCACTGGTTCTCCTTGCTGTGCTGTCCCAGAACAGAGCCTCCTGCCTGTGGATCCTGGTGGAGAAAGGCCTGGAGCCCAAGGGACCTGGCTACACTCTAGTGTGAACGCTTTCCTTCTGATGGCAGACAACTGAGAAACGACAGGGTTAAAAGTGCAGAGCCCTGGGGACCCTGCTGTTGTCAGGGAGGGATGTCAAATCCAGCCTTGGTCATCACACACAATCTCCCTGAAGGAAACAGCCTGCAGCGATTTCTATTTATCTTCAAAGGGCTAGGGATGGAAAAATACCAGTCTTGCTTAGTGTTGATGCAGTGCTGGTTTCTGGGGAGCTATCCAGTCTCCTGAGTGTTTTTGAGAGACAAGAGGGCCTCGGGGCAGTGCTGACACATGGCATCTTTTTTCTAGAAAGACTGGCGGAGAGAGGAATAAGTCAGCCTGCCAACCTCCTGCACATATTCTTCTTGCTTAACTAGGAGGATGTTAAGCTTTCTGGCCGGTTGGAGTGTCAGGGCACGTATATGGCATGTGTGTGTGAGTGTGTGTGCATGCGTATGTGTGAGAGTTGTGCATCTGCATGTATGAATGTGTCTGTGTATAAATGTGCATACACGTGCAGGTGTGTGCATATGCGGTAGTGTGAAGGTGTGTGTGTGTAGCATGCAGAATGCATGTGTATATGGATGTGTGATAGTGCACGTGTGTGTGTGAGTATGTGAATGTGCACATATGTGTGAGTATGTGTGTGAATGTATACGTGTGTGATTTGGAGTGACAGGCCATGATGCGTCAACAATGTCTTAGAGGAGGAGATATTTTATAGTTGTCAGAAATGTACTAGAGATGTCAAAAATTCTGAAATAGTTTATGTAAAACTATGAAAATCTGGGTAAACCATGCAAAACTCAAGATAGAAAATAAAAACAAAGACAGATTATAAGCACCTTCTATTGTAGAGATCCGCTCCTCTTATTGAAAATGTTGGCACCTCTCCCCAGAGCCATTTCAGCCACACAATGCCTATCCTGAGGGATCTCAACAGTTAGACATGGGTACAAACCCCAGATTCTCAGCACATCTCTTTCTTCCATCTCATCCCAACTTACCCCCTTCTGCCTTATCTATAAACACATCTTCTCTTACATCAGTCCTACTACCCTTGAAGCTCATACCCAGTCCTGAGAGTTTCCCACCTGTCTCAAACTCACTTTTGCTCTCCAGCTACCAAGCTGTTTCTCTTTTCGCCCACTCCCCCAGCCCTCATTACCCTGTGTTGTAATTGCATTCTTCCTAGAAGGCCCAGCTCAAGCATCGTCATCTATGAAGCTTCCCCAATTTGCCCCACCAGAAATAACTTCTATTTATTCACGGCATTTCATATGCATTTCTCTTTACTGTCTTCTCCTCTATTCATTTTAAAACTCATGAGGAGCAAGGGCCATACTTCATTCATCTTTGTAAACTCCAAGGTATCTAGCACCATGCCTTTTATTCAGAAAGCCCTCAACAAGTTTTGATGAATTAAATGGAACCACCAAAATCCCCCCTTCATTTAATTTACTCCATTTTTAAAAGTTCCTTGAACTGGAATTGCTCATTGAGTGACATGCTTTTATCTTCAAGGGCAGTAATTTTCTTAAGAGGGAAAGGGCTTTGTTTCTTGCCCACAGCTTTCTCAGAACCTTTCGGTTGTGAAGCGTATGTGACAATGCTCCTTCCTTTTAGTCATCTCCGTGGGATTATCGAGTTCTCATCTGTAGCAAACACATTCTGACTTTCCCCCCACTCTTTCACCAGATGCTGATTTTCAAGAAAACCAAGCCCCACAGATGAAAGAACCCATTCCATCAAAGAATCTCTCTGCTCCACTTAATTGCTGGGAGGCCTGTGGGGTCATGCTTTTGTGTGGGGCTGAATTCCTAAATCCAGGAAATACACTCACAGGAATCTTCATCTGTAGGAGGGCCAGGACCTGGGACCTGGGGTATCATTTCCCTGATGTGCAGATGGCGTGAGAGTTCATAGGTTTGTGGCAAGATAATGTAAAGATTTCATCTCAGTTTCTTTGGGTTCCAGTAACATGTCAATGTGCTTGTTTTGCAAAACGCATGAGACGATGGTGAGGCAGTCATATCAACACGTCATTTGACTGGACACTCTCTGGCTCTGTGGTGGGACAGTCGGACGTGGAAGGGCCACCCAGGGTACTCCCACATGTCTAAAACAGCTCCCCTTTCTCAGTGCGACATCAGTAATAGGGAACTGTTAGCCACCCAGAAAAACTCACAACTGTCTGGTCCAAATACTTAGATTTAGCATTGGAATTGTGTTTCAAAACAAGGCCCCTTAGGAGCCGGGACCCACATCAAGAGATTGAGAAAGCCTTCTTGACCAAAAGGAGGAAAAGAGAAATGAGACGAAATAAAGTCTCAGTAGCTAAGAAATTGCAAACGGCGTCAAGAGCTTATCCTGGAGGTTATCCTGGAGAATGCCCACCTCTCATGTAGGAGACCCGGGTTTGATTCTCAGACCATGCACCCCCTCCTAAAAAAGTACCCTTGTCCAAGAAAGGAGACATGTGGAAAGACATGGCATGAGCTCTCTGATATAGGCGGTTGTGGTAAATGGAGGAGTCATCAGCCTTTTCATCAGCCTTTTCTTCTACCAGGAAGCATGTGGTAGGTGTCATGGTTGGGGTCACGTGTTAACTTGGCCAGGTGGTGGCGTCCGGTCGTCTGGTAGGGCAAGCGCTGGCCTGTCTGTTGCTATGAGGACAATTCATGGGCTTGCGTAATTACGCTGCTGCATCCACAGCTGATTCCATTTGTAATCAGCTAAGGGAAGTGTCTTCTGCAATGAGTGACATTTAATCTAATCAGAGGAAGGTTTTTTAGGGAGAATTCAGAAGAGACAGTCTCTCTTCTTGCTTCAGCCGGCGAGCCTCTCCTGTGGAGTTCATCCAGACCATTCATCAGAGTCGTCAGCTTCACAGCCTGCCCTACAGATTTTGGACTCTTCCATTCTTATGGTTTTCCAGCCAGCCTCTCCTGAGAGCTTGTTGAGGACCTTCATTGGGATTGTCAGCTTGCAGCCTGCCCTATAGTCCTCGGTTGTTACATTCCCATGGTTGTTCAGCCAACCTCTCCGGGGAGTTCGTGCTGAACTTCATCAGAGTTACCGGCTGTGGCCTGCCCTACAGACCTTGGGCTCCACGTTCCTATGGTTATATGAGACACTTTTATGACTTTTCTATATCTGGATATCTCCTGCTGGTTCTGTTTCTCTACAGAACCCTAGCTAATGCAGTAGGTGAAGACCAGCGAGTCGTGCGGCATCAGCGACTGCATCATTTTAACCTGGCAAGGAATGGCTGCTGCTCCCAGGCTTGTTGAAACGTAGCTCAGACGGGGTCTGAGGCTCCTTCTGATGGTACAGAGAGATCCTTGCAGCCACCACTGTGCAATTGCTCCATCTTGCCTAATTCCGCTGTAAATTCTTCAAAGACAAAAAGGGACCACACTTTAAAACTTACCTTATTTCTATCAGAGTAATGCACACACAAAGTTTAAAATGACAAGGATTATCATGAAGCTTATAAAAAACAAACAAAAAACCACCAAACCAGTGGTCTCCTGCTACATCCTGCTCCCTAGAGAAACCGTTTTTTTTGGATCTTGGAGTTTGGTCAAAGATACTCTTTAAATATTTAACTCCTTATTTCTAAATAAAGTGCTTGTACTGCTCTATCTTGATTTTTCCACTTTAGAGACTGCCTATTGGCTTTCTTATTTGGAAAGTAAGGATTTAACTCTCATTCACTTCTTTCTCTCCAACACATCCCTTCTCTTCATCCTCCCCTTATGGTTATATCAAAGCTGAGTCAAGTAGTATACTATAAACATATTTTCTTTCTTAAATACATGTTTATATTTAGTGGAGCCAACAATTTTCTGATTCTCTATTTAGTTAGTTGTCTATATACCTCTCACTAATTCATGCTGAAAATCTCCTTTGGAACCATATACCTCCCCCCACTATACATCAGATAACTTTGTTTCATATTCACTTTGAGGCAGCCACTCTTCAGAGTTCTCTTTTTATCTCCTCTATCTGGACTGGCTGTTCCTGGGGTCACCTGGACAGATGTCCTTGGGGTGTCCCTTCACTGTCACTCAGGCAAGGTGCTTTGCTTCTCCCCTGGGCTGGGTTCCCTGTGTCCTGGATTTCTTGCATCTGTCATTCTTGATTTCTTTTCTCTTTCTAGAAGACACATCTTCCAGTAATTTCCTAGGGAAAGGTCCATGAGAAGTAACATTTGATACCTTGCATATCTGAATTATCTTTATTCCACCTGCATATTAATTGAATATTATTCAATTGAAGAGTCAATTGAAGAGTCAGCTTCCCTCCCAGTTTCAACGTGGAATTGTTCCATTGTTCTGTAGCATCCTGTGTTGCTATTGGAAATTCAAGGGCCATCTGGTTCACAATTGCTCATAATCTATGTGTAATATATTTTTACAAGGTTTTTACAATCCTTTATCTCTGGTGTTTTGAAATTTTATAAGATCTGATAAAATCACCTTGGTGTGGATGTTTCAAAATTTTTTGTTGTGTGTTCTTTCCATTTGGAAACTCATTCTTTAATTTTGAAAACCTCAAAAAAATGTATTTCTGTCACAATTTCTTCCCTCTGATTTTTTGGTTCTTTGTTTCTGGAACTTTTAGATAACAGTCTGGCTCCTCCAAGAAGCAAACTCCAAAGATTAGATGTGTCAGGATTTTACTAAAGGAGAAGGTTATGAGAGGAAATGGAGAGGGAAATGGGAAAGGGTGAGAGAGGTGTCAGATCACAATGCAAGTCTGCCCCTAAGCAAAGGAGAAAGCGAAAGTTGGAGTGGAAATGACCTATCTGTTGTCCTTGAGCTAAAGTCACCTGTGAGGCTAAACTGACTTGCACTCTCAACCATGGGCTGCTCCCAGCAGATATGTGGATTTCAGAAAGTGCAGCCATGGGACCTCACAACTATACTCCTTAGAGCTGGAGGTCGGCCAGCTATTCTCATAGCTACCTATTATGTAGAATCTAAATGTCAGATTGATTCTGTAATTTTTCCTATATTTCCTCTTGTACTGTTGATCCTTAAAAAAAAAAAACACTGGAAAATTTCCTCATCTTTATTTACCAATTATTTTATCTGCTCTGGTACCTGTAACTTCCAAGTGGTCTTTCCTGTTTTTGGACAATTTCTGTTTTCATAACTTCCTGTTCTTGTTTCATGTCTGCAATATCATCTTATCTCTCTGAAGATAAGTACAGGTTTTATATTTTTATTTTACTCTCTGCATTGCCTCCATTTACTCTTGGTGCCCTTTATGTGTTTGTCTTGATCTTTTGTTCATGTTAGAGCTTTGCCTCTATGTTTGGTGACCCTTGGCTGCCTGTTCCTATTTAAGAGAGGGGCACTGAATAGCGAGGGGGGAGGATCAGACTCTCCTGTATGTGGCTATCAGGAGCCCTTTTCTCTTAGCCCATTTCTTAATAAGTTCTCCCTTCTCCTCATGGTGGCTTTCAACCCAGGTGTCCACACCAGGTACTCAGCAGAAGGGGATTAGTGGTCTCCCATTCAGTATGTAGATTTTTACACAACCTCTTCTGTTCCCCTGCCCTAAACTATGTTTAGAGAACCCAAATCCATGTCCTCTTTGGTTCTATTTCTCCAGAGTAAAGCTCAATTCCTATGCTGGAGATATGACCGCTTCTTTTAAGGACTTCCAACCACTCTTCCTATTTCCAGCCCCCTTATGCCTCGCCTTCAGAGGTCTTTGGGATCTCCAGCCCCCAGGCCTCTCTCAGGCTATGCATCACCAGCTTGCTTCCAGGTGACTTCTCCCTCCATAGACTCTGGTTTTGACTCTTGCTGCTCTACTCTGTCATTGGTTTGCAGCTTCCTAAACTGCAACAATTGTTTGACTTCTGTTGTGTCCTTTCCAGTTCTCTTTGTCTTTGTGGATGTTGAACTCTTTGGTTCCTTTACCCCCATTTTGTAGAGTTCAAGAGGGAGGATTTGTTTAATTCACCATGCTTTCATCTTAAAATTTCTTTCAATTTTCTTTTCCTGATGTTCAGGAATGATGAGTTCAGTGCTTTGGGAGGTATATTTTTTGTACCAGAAAGTGTACAGCAAAATCTGCTTTTCAAGTAACCAGAGCAGAGCAGGACAGAGACCCCATGTCCTCACAGAGGGAGTTTTGTCCCCTTCTTATCTAATAATCTAAATGAGGCAATAGTTGGGAAGCACCTAGCACAGACTAGCAGCCACCACGCGTGAGGCTGGGCCCTTCCCCTGTGTGGACCAGAAGGAACTGTGGGCAGCTTTGAGGCCTTCTGCTGCTCTCGTCTGGGTTGACATGGTGAACTGGCCCCTCCCAGACCCCAGAACTTGGTTCCCACTGGGTGGCACCTGCCTGCTTTCCTTGTCTCTGCTCCTGCGTCTGTCCTGGGGTTCTCACCTTGAGGCTCAGCGCTGCCCTTTGTGGTGCAAAGAGTAAGGAATGTGCCATCTACCCCCAAATCAGGCAGGTACCTTAAAGACCTATTGTTTATCCCAATTTTTGAAATTTTCTGTTTATTTTAAAAAAGCAAAAGAAAGCAAGCATGAAAGAGTCAGCAAAAACACCCCTTCAACTCTGGTTCTCCCATTTAGGCAGAGAAGTAGAGGGAAGTTGGGGGCAGAGTTTAAGGAAGAGATGCCTGAACATTTCAGTTCCTCACATGTCAGAAAGAGCAGTTGGAGAACCAGCACCTCTGGGCTGGGGCAGAGTCATGGAGAAAGGAGAGAGGCCTCTCCTCATCCCACCCCAATCCAACCACAGGTGGGACTCTGAGGCTTTCTCTATAGCTGCAGAGGTGGGAGAGGTGGCCCCGAGGGGCCAAAGCAGACATGAGATATTCCCACAAAGACAGTGGTAAGAGGAAATTCTGAGAAAACTAATCATGCTGGGTTTACTGAAAATGCAGTGTTCCATTGGGTCAAATATCCTCACTTGCACTTTCTAACAGAGATTTGTGGCAGGAAGGATCCTTTTGGGCAACCCCCATGTTGCTTAGCAACGGGCCTCTTCCTAATTCCCCAAAGGTCCAAAGGGAGCCTTTTTGAAGTTGGGGGGACAAAGGGTGGGAGGAGGGAAGGTGGCGAGTTCCCTAGTCTTCATAATAAAGAGTCCTTCCTGCTCCATGGTGCCCACTTGGAAGCTAATGAGGCAGTTAAGGAAGCACTTATTTTCCTCAATTTGGATTTGTTCTGTACTGTCTCAGAACAAATGTAGTGAGTTTGCATTTCCAAAGTGATGTGCTGGATAATGGGGAGAGTAGAAATGCAGCCCATCACCTCATGCTGGTGGAGAGACTTAATGTTCTGGGCAACCGGGAGCCTGCTCTGGATGTGGGACACCAACGCCCTTTCTCTGGATTGTTCTGTGGACACCAGGGACTCCCCTGTAAATGGTTTTGGACAGCTCCAATTTGTCCAACACACTGGGTTAGTCCAGGTCCTCCAAAAAGCAGATGTTCAGATGGGGTTAAAAGTGCAAGGAGGAGTTTCTTAGGAGAAGTATCTGGGTGAGAGAAAATAGGAAGGGAGCTAGGGGAGGGTCAACCTGTGCCTTGTATCTGGTTGTGAATGAAGGAGAGAAGAGAGGGATGGAAGGCAGGGTGGAAGCATCCTTGACTTCTGTGGAGTCGAAGGAAGTTTCAACATGGCAGTTGGGAATCCTGGAGAGAAAGCTGCCCTCTGGGGAGCCTGCTTCTCCCAGGAGTTCCCCTCAGCATCCTCAGTGCCCTGGGCATTGACTGGGAGCAGACTGGGGGATTTCAGGGTGCAGCAGCCCTTGGATACTAAGTCCGTCTGCATTTGGGGTGCCTTCTCATGGCCTCCACACCCACACTTGGGGAAATGCTCTGCTTGAAGGTAGGGTGAACCTGGAGTTGGTAGATTAACCCCACCAGCTGGGGTTAGGATACTGGAGAAGTAGACAGAGGACCACACAGCAGAAGAGTGAGGACGGAGTAACTTTGGGAGAGAGGGTGAACCTAGGAGAGATGGCAGCAGGGGTGGAAACCAGTGTGCCCACAAGGAGACCTTCTGTGAATGGAAAAAGTCATGTTTAGCCTGAGCATTGAGTTTCTCCTCCTGTTCTTTTAGTAACTTTACCTCTTGAGCAAAATGTAACACATCACCTGTCCTTGTGTGATTGTGAGTGGAGAGCAGGGGACTGAACAGGCATATGCAGCCTGCATGAATTCGTCCTCTGCTGCTCCATGAAAATAAAACAACATCTTGTCAAAGGGACTGTTTTTCAGAGGTCTCAGGTGGTGAGGCGGTGAGTGGTCCATGACCTGCATAGGAACACACAGAAGACGTATGACAGACCAAAATATTATAAGAGAGCAACCCAAGAGGATGTGAGATAAGATCTCTTCCTTCTCAGTAGGAACAAGAGGGAGATGACTCTTGAGGGTGGGAAGGAGGAGAGAAGGCAGGTACTGAGTTATAGTGACTATCATGAGTGCCTACTCAGTGCCAAGTGCATTCCATACATTTCTGAGGTTGAGAAGCTAGCTACTTTTCCCAGACAATTGAGTTGGTGGAGCAGTGTCTCTAATCTCAGTCTGCCCAACTGGAAAGTCTGTGCTACAAAGCTCTACATTGTGTTGGGATGAGGGTGATAGATGAATGGCCAAGGGCAGGGCAGATCAGCTAGACCTTCTATGGCCACTGAGGGAGTGATTGAGCAAGGGGAACTTTCGAGGGGCTCCCTGGGGACCCCTCCCACCTCACTGCCACCATCTTGGTACATCCGACCTCACGTAGACACATGCTCAACTCCACACACTAGACTTGGATACTGCCAGTGTAAAGCCACTGGCCTTCTGGTTGCAAGCCATGGCTTCATAAACAAATTTTTCTTAATTAGCCTTGACAGCTCAACACCTTTAGTGCATCTAGCCTATTTAAACCGCCACGCCTACCCTTGTTGGATCCGGTTATAAAGTAAACTATGTTCTTTGAGAGCTTTTGCATACAGATGAGTTGGCAGCCGGTTTGAGCTGACCCACAGACTCATAAAAGCCAACGGGGCCTGGGTACTCTTGCCCCAGACACCCAAATGTGCCAAGGACTTGCTCACATCAAGGACCCAGCTGCTCTCTTGAGGAGCAAAAAAGTGAGTGTTTTGTCTCCACCTTCACTCTGGAAATCTACAAGGTAAGGAGAGAAACTCTGCATTGTCTCTTTATAGAAAAAGAGAATTAATACTCATGGAAATTTAGCCCTTTTTTTCCCATCTCAGATCTAGACAGACTTGTTCATCCACTCTTGGAGGATAAGAGTGTGGTTTTAATTCATTCGTTTGATGCTTTTGATGGCTGGTTACACTTTGATGATTAGCTCTTAGCTGCATCCCGCCTTTTCTCTGCCATTTCACAGCCTTCAAGCTGGATGGAATTTAAAACCTCTTTGGTTGCATAATGCTCAGTTCCAAAGTCCTCTTCTCTTGGTAGAGAGATGTGTTTAGGAGCCTATCTCTGAAGGCATCTTTTAAATTGCGGGAAAAACTTGCCTAATAATTGATCCTCCCTCAGATCTTTTCCATCTATCAAGTAGAGGGTAAAGGTGCTAGTGAGTTCTATTATAGAAAAAGCTTATTTGGGTGAAAGGTATGTGTTAGTAAGACATTTCTTTTGCTTTGGCTCAAATGTCTTTATTTCCTTCTCATTGAACTTTATGTGATTTTTGTACCATTCAGAGTGAATAGATTTGGATTTCTAGTTTGTTCAGTCCATAAATACTGCTGTGACAAATGCTCTGTAATGGTGAATGTCAAATGTTTCCCTCCACAGTCCAAAGATGAACAGGTGTGGAGTTCCCATCTCCAGTCATCTAAATCTTGTAAATTCTGGGCACAGTTCCTCAAAAGAAGTCTGTCCTTTGCAATTGGCGACCATTAGGGAAAGTAATGCTTATTATTATTTTTTTCATTTGTTGTGCATCCAAAGTGGAGCAAAAGAAACATAGTGATCATGGTAAGGAGGCCATGATAACAAGTACTTATCAGACAGTCCTACATTTTTAGAGTTGCACAGAACTGGAAGACTCTTTTTCTGTTGTGTGCTCAGGTTGCACTGCTTTGTGTAACTATATCTTAACTAATATTTTTTAAAGCACAATGGGCTAGGGGTATCTGGAAAGGAAGGCACCATCAGAAACATTTTCTTTTTAATGCTCAAAACAGGAGGTTGGACTTTCTACTGTGTAAGGAAGCCCACTAAGTCAGCTCAGGCTCAGGGCTGAACTTCCACAGAAGTAGAATAATAGACACTTTATGAATGGCTCTCAGACCTTTGAAGCTGCTGGATTTTTTGGCTTTGATGAGATACTTGTAATTCCCAAGCATCTTTTGTTTGTGAGAGCAGACACTTGGGATCTCCCAGGTATGTCCTTTACCTTTACTCAGCAAAGCGTTTTTCCAACCTAGGCTACAGCTCTTCCTGGGAGCTTTCCCCAGCTTGGTGAGGTGTCAAGGACAGGAACTTTGACTTGCTTGCTTTGGCTTTTCCTTGTCCTGTGGCTTTCCTGGATTGAAGGCTTCCTTATCCCTTCTCATAGGGTTCTCCTTAGGATTGCTTATACTTCTCAGCAATTTTACTCTTGAATTTGACCCAAATTTCCTTCCCCGTTTTTTTGAAGATGTTGGTGATGACTATTGCCTTCTCTTCATCATCATCCATCTCATTAATATTACTATTACACACAGGTGGTTTGTCTTCACACACCTTTTGGTAAGATGGTGATGTTCTGGGAATTGTATTAGGTCCTGGAAAAAGGATGAATGGTTCCTCTTCTCATCGCCCCCACGGTTGAGGGTATTCACACATGGAAACAAACTATGACCCTTTGATGGATAAATACTACGATGTGTATAGAATGGTACATGACAGTGCAGTCATGATACAGTCATTGCATGCATTGAGGAGAGCAGCCTACTTTGCTCATGGAAGAGCTCATGGATGCATGTTATTAAATTCTCCAAGTAGATAAGATGGGCCTGGTGAAGGCATTCCAGAGCAAGGAGGTGGCATTTACAAAGACGTGGAGGCATGAGAGAGTGTGGCATATAACACAATTCCAAGCTGGTGTGGCTGGGGGTGGGGGGCAAGGATAGGGGTGAAGAAAGATGAGGTGAGAGTTGCTGCAAATGGCCTTTGTATGATGTTGAGAAACCTGAACAACATCTTGAAGGGAGTGGGAAACCCTGGCAGGATCTTTGGTAGGATAAATGAGATCATGTTTATTTACATCCCCTAGAAAGATTGCTTGGGCTCCAAAGTGCAGGGTGGATTGGATGGGGTGAGAGCATTGACAGAGAAACCGGTTAGGAGATTAGCAAGGGGCAGAACGTGAGGGATCTAGTGGCTGATCGGCTGTGGAGAGGGAGAAGGAGAGCAGTCTGGGATGACTTGGGAAACTGAGAGTCTTCTGATCTCATTAAGGAAACTTCCTGAAATCCCACGATGAGCATGCCTTGAATAGAAAAGGGTGTTTGTTAACATTTATCCTCACACATCCACTGCAGCTTCTTGGCTTCAGAAAGATGAGTTAATGCAGTCCAGAAGTTGAAGTTATGGGGTTGTAGGGACATCATCAGGCAGAGAGCTAGCTATTTTCAGTCCCATTTTATAGGCAAGGTAAGGGAATGAAGGTGTGGAGACACTGACCTTGTCAGCTAAGATTTTTGACAACCCAGGCATGCGGAAAATGATGATGTTCTTGGGGCTTGCTGGGTAAATGCTCGTGGATGCTCATGGATGCTCGTGGCTAGAGGCTACCCACCCCCGGGCCCTGGGCCCCAATCTCTCTGGGCCCTTCTTGACCCTGAGGATTGAGGGGATCTACGTCTCAGTACACATAACACTTCTTTGCGGCTTGCTATGTGAGGTGCTCTGGGTTAACTGTGCAGGGGGTGCTATAGGCCTTGAAATAATACGGGACCTGCATGAAGCCACATGGGTCAGAATAATTGGAGAACTCAACACTCTTGGGTTTAGTTCATGCCCTATGGTTCACTTGCCAGCTACTGCAAGGCACCCCTAGGATATTTATCCCTGGAGCTGAAGTAACTCTCTGGAGTCGACAAGGACTCAGAGTGACTACAACTGGGTTTTTTTAAGGCCCAAGAAGAATGTGTCAGAACACCCCTCGGTTGCTGGCTCAAGCCACCACCACAATTACTGTGAATTGATTAGCACAGAACTCAAAGAGTTTGCCAGATAATTAGTTCTAATGACCTCTGCTTTGGACACTTACCATCTTTGCTTTTCTCCATCATCAGCTGAGTGTTTTCAGAGGTGGAGGTGAAGGGGATTAGTAGAAAGCAGAAAGTGACCATTCTACTTTCATCTCGAGGCCAAGATCTGTCTTTGTAAACAAGATCATTCCCATTTTACAGATTGGGAAAGCAAGTACAATGCTATCATGGACTTTGGCTAAAGCCAAAAGGAATAGAAAAAGGATCTAGACTTTCACAGTCTGCTCTGTCTCCTGGAAGATATATGATTCATGAATAATATTAGCATTGGTTGAAACAACAAATATGTGGTTGACTTGATATTGTAGTTCATAAATCTGAACAAGCAGGGTGTGTGGCAATAGGACAAACAAAACAAACAAGAAACCCTCAAAGAAGGATGAAGAAAAAATTCACATGGGTGACATATAGGATGTAGAATAAAGACCCCTAAGAAGTCAACAATAAACAAAAATAACCTTAAGGTCAAAAGGCTACCTGTTCTGAGTAGAATGACTGGCATCATCTTTGCTTAGTTTATTACAAAGGACATTCGGAGAAAGAAGGTGGGCCAGCCCTGCCATTTGCCTTGGCAGAACATGTGTGCAATCAGGAAAAGGAACAAGGTTGATACATGTGAAATTCCTTGACTCTGTTTAAGGAGCAACAGAAAGAAACCAAGAGTAGTGTTGCTTGCTGGCGGCTTTAGAACTATTGAGAATCCAAAGCTACTGTACCCCCAGTAGTCACTTCTCAAACACTCATATTAAGGGTTCTGGCTGTTAAAAATAAAACCCAATGCAATAGCATTTCACTAAAAGACAGGTCATTGAAAAACCAATTTTAAACAGTCATTTTGAGGGCTGATCAAATCCAGAGCACTCATTGCACAAACTAAGAAAGTAAGGCCAAGAAGAATGCAATGTCTTAATCAAAATCCCCAGGAAAATTACAGATTTGAATTCTCCAAGTGTTGCTTTGGATCACTAATTTCCTTATTCAAAGAAGACTCTTGCTTTCTTCACTCTGCCCCCAGTATGAAATGGAGTGTGTCTTGTGCATGAATCAGTTTCATACTTGGTCTTATCGTTATCACACCTTGTAAACGACTTCTAGCAAGATGCATGTCATCTGTTATGCTTCTAAGAGAAGATTCTGTGAACTATGAAGATTTCTGTGAAATACAGGTCAGAAATTTCCATTGATTTGGAATTTCTCTATGTCCATGCCCCTCCTTCTCCTCCAATTGCACAAACACCAATGTTTCTTGGCTCAGGGTCAGAAACTGTTTTTTTTGTTTGTTTTTTTTTTACCAAAGTACATCAATGTGCCACCATGTCTCCAGGGCGTGGATTTAAATATGCAACCCAACACAGTCGAAAGCAACAGGTTAATATTGTCTTTGCAAAGTTAGACCAACCAAAATCCTGTCAGGTGACTACCCCTAGGGAAAGGCTTATGGTTCATTGCTCTTGATTAAATTCTTGGGAACATTCTAGCTCTATCCAGATCTGCTGTTTGTCCTTGAGGAGCTCAATAGAACTCAGCAACTATGAGTAGTCGTTGGCTTCTCATGGGAAAAGACTCGATGAAATTTGTTAATTTAGTGTCCGGATCCAATGGTGAAATATTCAAGGAGATAAGAGCCATCCCTCTCTTGTGCTTGAAAGCACAATCAACCATTTCAGAGATCGGGATGGTATTCTGATGCTGTTGAGGTTGGAACCACTGATAAATTATGTGGGTTCAGAGATAAGTCACAGGAATGGTTATAGGCTCACTTTAGATGACCTTTGGGGAAACCCATGCCATGCTGGGTTTTTCTACCCTCCTCTGCAGAAGTTTCAGTCTCACTGGGGAGGGCAGGAAGTAGTGACCATGGAGGTACAACAGAAGACAGAGCACACTGGGGTCTTCTGACCTAGGTTGCTTCAGTGCGATGAGGGGGGCTTGAGGATAGAAGGCTTCTTATCCCTTCTCCCCTCTACTCCATCCCCTGAGATGAAGAGTTGAAGGGAAGTAATGAGAGGCCCACATTCAGAATGCTTTCCTGGATCAGGTCTGAGAAGCCTGTTAGGACATGGGGCTTCCCAAGCCCCTTGCCTCATTCTGCTTCATTGTGCAGAGAGATTAGGGCTTCTTTACCAGCCAAACTATGTGTTCTGTATGCTGAAGAACCAGATGGGTTGAAGTCTGCTGGGGAAAGAGGATAGCTGAGAAGTAGAGAAAACCATGCACAGGATTTGGGTTTTATTTACCTTTTTATTAAGATACGCATTCTTTTGGCTGGGTAGTGTTTGCAGATTTGGGTTTCTCCAGACAAAGATGCTCCTTTAAGTATTTCACAGTGATGAGGGGAAGGGCCTGGGGAGGAGAGGGGAAACAGACCTAATTCAGCAGGTGACAGGAATGGCATGGGAGCTAGAGGCTTCCTATTGTCCTAAAGTAGACAAACACCTTGGACGATGGTGACAGCAAAGGAGACCTGGGGAATAGGCTGTCATTTGAGAAGGTCAGATTGGGCTCAGGCTTTTTAGTACATGGAGAGGGTGTTTTTCTCATGCCACCTGAAGACAAGATGAAGCTGGAGTTAAGCTTGAGCACAGAGGATTTGGGTTAGGTATCAGGAAGTAGCTTGGGGCAGGAGGGGTGCTGGGAGGCAGGAAGAGATCTCAGAGGGAAATGGCAATGAGCTGCTGGCGAGGTTCCTCATGTGGTTGTGGAATCTGCTTCTGTCTTTCTGGAAGGTGATTGAGGTGGCTGCTGGCTACTGGCAGGGTGTGACTTGGTGTTTTCAGAGGTCTTTGTCTCATTTCAAGGTTCTGGAGGCAGACTTACTATGGGCCCCTCAATCTTGGCTGTGTGTTTTTTGCCCTACACAGTGAGTCCCCAATTGTCCCGCTCTCTCAAGTGGGGCAAAAGAGCATCAGAATGTCACATGGCATGTGCCTGGACCAGAGACGATCCCTCCTGGCCAACTCCCCTACTGGTGCCTGGGTCTGTCCCATCAACAAGGTTGCAAACCAAACACAGGGTGCCAATTCCTTTGCAGCATCCTCTCTGCCTAGTGCCTCAGGTATCTCAGAGGTGCCCTAAACCCCAGACAACTAATATGAGCAGGCGTTTACCCTCCTCCTCACTCCCTCTCCCCATCTTCATACCGTGGCTCCTCACTTTTGCCTCCCACCTTAGGATGCTTCTCACATGTCCTGAATGCTCAGCGTCTTCTCTACATGGTACATTCTCAACTGACCCAAGCCTGGGCAGGGTGCCTGACCAGCCATCCTTAGCTTCAGGAGGCAGGCTGTGGGTGGAAGCTGGCAGTGCTAGATTTTCTGTCTTTGCTGCCTAGCCTGGAGGATGAGGGGACCCCAGGGACTCCAACAGGCAGACCAGAGGCAGGCTAATTTGCAAGTGCAGGAGGAGTCAACTCAGTGCATATTTCACTGACATCTAGATCCAGACCATGAGCCTTAGTGAGACCTGCCTGGGACTGGAGAAGAAGAGAAGACACGGCATCCATGGCCTCTGCCTGCCCTGAAGATCGTGAAAATAACCTGTCCACTGTGAATGGCATGCTCTGCTTTTCAGAGTGCTGGAGCCAGCTCCAGTGACATGGTGCTCAGTGATGTGGTTCGCGTCTTTCCATTGGGGAAACAGAGGCTGAAGGAAGGAGCTGGGGGATGCCCAAGTCACAGGGGCCAATCTGTGGAGAGCGGGGCCTCCTGGTCCCCAAGGCTCTTTCCTCAGCATCACCCCTGGGCCTCCACGCCTCCTGCCCCCTCACTTCTCTGAGCAGCTCCAGTTGGAGTTGGCATGAATCTCTCTTCTTCTTTCTGTTTCTCTTATCTACTGCCCACTCCTCAGAGTCTTCCAGCTCCAGGCCCTGCCTTGCAGCAAGACTCTCCAGGCTCTCGTCAGTTCCCAGGACCCAGACCATGCAAATGTGGGCCCCAGGGACCTGCCCTAGGAGTGGTAGAGGATTCCTTTTCGATAATCCAGTGGGTTACACCTTCACTTTTCTTCCTGGAGAAGCTTCTGAAATCTCAGACTTAGTAATGGCAAAGGGACTTTCCAAGTTCCTTGAGTCACTTCTGCCTTAAAACAAAACAAAACAAAACATTCCTTCCTACATTTATTCATTTGTGCCTTCCATATAGAAACCTATGAAAGGCCAGGTGATTACTCCAGAATGGGATTTGCTGCTTCTGTTTTAAATTGTCAACATAGATGAGATTCTTCAATGGAAAACTGCTCCAGTGTCATATCGACCTTTCGGCCAAAAAATTCTTCCATATTTCTAACAAACTCTCTCGTTATAATACCTACTCACTTTCACATAGCATGTTTCTCATCCTCCTGAACTATCCCAACAAAAGATCATTTAATCTGTGCAATGGTCCTGAGAGGTAGTTGTTATTGTTCTTCCCATTTGACAAATGAGAAAACTGGGGCTTGATTTGTGCTCACTCTGGGGTAGATAGAGGCCGTACTTCCAGTGCTCTCCAGGGTTTTTTTATGCCTATCTGAAATGCTAAAGCTCTCTGAGCAATGGCCTCTGCAGAAGCCAGTGGGGGCTCAGCCAGCCATGCGAGGGTGGGGTGCCCAGCCCAGGCAGGCTCTCAAGGGCAGAGTTTGAGCCTCTCTTCTCGTCCCCCCAGCCCAGGCAAGTACTTTTCCGCCCTCCTTTTGGCACTGCTACCCCCAGCATCTTGGCACCCAGTGCCCTCCTACTTTCTGACACTTTTCAAGGTCACCCTCATTGCTGCTGCTTTCTCAGCCCTTATCACAATCTATAATTATCATGTTTATTGGGTCCCTTTTTAAATGATCTGTCGCACTCCCCCACCTTCCCAAATGTATGCTCCATTAAATCTATATCTCCAGCTCCTAGCACAGTGCTCTGCCCGTGATAGACACTCAACAAATATTTATTAACAGAAGAAAAGAAAGAGAGGGCAAGCCAGGAAGAAAAGAAAGAAAGAAGAAAGAATCCAAGGACCCATCTTTTCCTTAGCCCTTCTCTTTAGCTGCCTCCCTGCTTTTTCTCCCCTACCTTAAATGCCAGAATTTACCCATCCCATGTGCCAGATCTTCAGGGACCTATTGTGCTAAGATTATTTAAGACCTAAGTCCTCATCACAGCTTGGCCTCAGATGAGCTGTGTGACCCTGTGTAAGTATATCTCTGAGCCTATCCCCTCCTCTGTAAAATAGAGATAATTTTACTTACTTCCTGGGTTGCTGCGAGGATTAAATGAAATTGTTTCTGAAAGTCCCCATCACGGCTTCTGGCTTGTGACAGACACTCAACAAATGTCTCCCCTGCAGCAATCTCAGGCCCAGAAAGGGTCCATCTCTAACCCCGATACTGTAGAGCAAAATCAACTTGCACCATTTGCCTCCAATTTCATGTGAGGGGAGACCACCTGCCTTGTCTGGGGTCGGGGGCTCTATAGAGAACAGACTTCCAGCCTTCAGGTGTGGGCCGAAGAGACTTACAGTGGTGGGGATGCATTTTAATGAGTTTCTTTGATGATTAAACCCATGTGGACATGTAACACACCAACTGGACTCTACAGTAGATGGAGCTGGGTGAACACAGATTGATCACTTAGCTTAGCTAGTCTTTGGCTTCCTGCTATATAACTTGGGGATGATACTAATGCTGTCTATGTTGTAAGATGCTTATAACTAATAAGTTTACCCATGGAGAGAGCATGCCATGCTCAGTTGATGCACTTCCTCTCTTCGTGTATCCAGCTGTTCTCTTCAGCCCACGTTTCTCTCTGCCTCACCATTGCATGGAAATTTTGGCTTGAACTCAGGGTAGTTGTGCCATTTGCAGAGCTGAGGAAGGCACGGGTTAAAAAGAATAAATATACAATAACGGATTGTACCAGGTGCTAAACAGGATCAAATATTTTTTAGGAGGGAGAGTTTCAACTCAGATGCCTATACCTGAGCATGCTGCCCCCTCCCCTTTCCTGCTGCCCCCACTCTGCACTGAGAGTCGGAGATGCACCCTCACCCACAGCCTAGTGGTCATGGGCCTGAACCCTGGTGAAAGGAACATGCTAGACATTGCTCTCCAGCCTGTTCCTGGCTTCCTCCATATCTGGAGACTGGTCAAGCTAAACTCAGAGGAAAATTCAATTGGTCTGGCACAATTTGATCCTCATGTTCTAATCTAATCTCATCATTTTATGGGCAATCTTTTCCTCTCTGATCCTCAGCCTTTCCCTCCCCCCCCCCACTTTGTTATTTGTTCTCAGCAACCAGATAAACAAAGTCTTCTACCTCTAGGCTTCATGTACACAAAGAGGTCCATTGCAAGCCGCCTTCTGGGAACAATCCAAAGCCTGCTCACTGTCTTGCTCCTCTCAAAGTTCCGGGAGGGTGGACAGGAGTGAGAGAGGCAGAAGAATGCTTTCCCAAACCTAGCATCTTCCCCAAGCTAGCCACTCTGGCTTGCATTATCTCCACAGTTCATTTTGAGTTTGTCCTTTGGAGTTTGTCCCCAAGTGTTGAGGCAGGGTCTGCTACCTGCTCAGATCCAGAGCTGGGAGTTAAAATTGTTCCCCAAATGCCAATCCACACAAAACCTTCCACACAGTTCTTCATAGCATCATCACTCACAATATTCAAAAGGCAGAAGCAATCCAATTGTCCATCAATAGATGAATGGATAAACAAAATGTCAAATATCCATGCAATGGGATCTCATTCAGCCATAAAAAAGAGTGCAGTTCTGACTCATGCTACATGTACATGGATAAACATTGAAAACATTGTACAGGTGAAATAAGCCATACACAAAAAGACAAATATTTATGTGTCCACTTACATGAAAGATCATAGAGATAGAAAGTAGATTTCTGGTTACTAAGTGCTGGGGATGGGAAGGAATGGGGACATCCACTAATGGATGCAGGATTTTGGGGGGGATGATAAAAATATTCTGGAATAAAGTAATGGTGATGTCTGTAAAACTCTGTGGCTGTAATAAAATCCATTGTACATTTTTTAAGGGTGGATTGTATGGTATGCAAATTATATTTCAATGAAACGGTTATAAAGTACACATATAGAGTCTCTTTCACATGGTAGTCAGTCAACAAACTTCCTCTCCCAACTCCACCTGCTTAAGGAATGGAGAACACTTTATCACCCCCAAAAGAACCCTGTATCCATTAGCGATCACTTCCCATTATGATAGCAGAGGAAATAAGAGTAAATAACATGGACTTTACTTTCACCTTTTTCAGGGTCATTATACACACCATTGAGTAAGACGAAACAACGCCAGGAATGAGGGAGCGTGCGTCAGCAGGTCTGTTTTAGGGCCCACTGGCCTTGTCTTGGAGAGAGACCCACATTTGCCTGCCTGGTAAGGCTCTGTGGTCGACGAGCAATGTTCTCCTCCCTGCCTTTCTCTCCTCATTTCAGGGGGAGACAAGGGAATTGGTCAAGAACAGCCCAGAAAATTGCTGGTATGACTGGTCATCCTTTTAAGGAGCCAGGTGGGAAGTCCCCAATCTGAGAGGGTCTTCCAGTTTGTGTGACAAGGAGGGGACAGGCTAACTGCCAGCAAGAAGAGCCCCAAAGAGAGGAAACAGCAAGGGTGCAAGGGTGGCTCCATGGCATAGAATAATGGGGTCACAGAGGCTGCTGGCTCTGCTCCCTTCTGCCCCCAGGGCTTTCCCAGAAAGCCCTTGGACGTGGGAGGGTGGATGGTGTG
This sequence comes from Myrmecophaga tridactyla, assembly GCA_004026745.1. NCBI lineage: Eukaryota > Metazoa > Chordata > Mammalia > Pilosa > Myrmecophagidae > Myrmecophaga > Myrmecophaga tridactyla. The sequence goes on from PVIY010014798.1 coordinate 35,250, forward strand.
CTGCCCCATTAATGCAACTCCAATGCTTGGCAGAGTCAGAGCCAGAGCTGGTAATCATTGACTCTCTACAGCCCCGCGAGGCACAGCAATGGAATACACAGGAGCACGGGCTCACCAGCTGGTCCATAGCCTTAGAGTTCATCCGCGACCTTGTCCTTCCTATCACCTTCCTGGGAAGCATGATGGCTATTTCAGCCCGGATGCTGGGGTAGGGGAGCCCAGAGTTAAGACCTCATCATGATGGCATGGCTGGAGACTTTTCCTTCAGTGCATGGCTGAAACTTGAAAGAGAAATTGGAGCTGGAGGACGTATTCCTGAAGGTGTTAGTAGCTTGAACACTTTCTATGTCAAAACCTTATGGTAAGCTTTTCCTATCCATCTGTGAAATAGATAATGAGGACCCCCTCCCCCATTTCTCAGATGAGAAAGTCAACACACTGAGAGGTTACCTAGACCCAATTTCAGAGATAGCAAGCGATCAACTTCAGATCTTAAATCCACAGACCCACTTCTTAAATGCTGCTTATACTAGGCCACTAGGTGGAAATGTCAAGGATAAGTTCAGATGTGGGACCAGGAGGTGTCCAGTGTCCCCATCCAAAGCCGAGACCCTGGTGTTCTGAGACCTCGATGCTGCACGTCTATCTGAGCCGGGCCATCTCATAGCACTTGCCTGGGGTACAAGATCCAGGAGACTGGTCCTGAGTGCCTGTTACTCAAGGCCTTTGTTGAATTATTCCCTTAGTTTACAATCGTCAAGGTTTGGAATTCTATATGTCAGGTTTTCTCCCAAACAAAGTGTACTTTCTTGTTGCAGACACTCAGGAAAGTACTTTGAGGGCCTCAGTCCACATGGAATTCATTCATTTCTGGGCTGGAAAGACTGAGTCGATGTAATATCAACCCAAACCACAGAGAACAAAAAGGTTCAGACTAATAACAGGCTCTCTGCATTCACGGTAAATGCGACATTTTTGTAAACATCTAAATTCCTTCATTAAACCCCAGTGCCATTTGAGGCGAGTGACTTAACAGATGCTATTTAAAAAGAGTTTCACTGCAGAGGTGGCCGGCGTTCAGAGCAGCAGTCTTGTCCGATTCACATGTGTGGACAACATAAACAAACAAGAGGGTGATTCTTTGATTTGCAACACTGACGCTTTGCTTTATAAAATAATTCACTGAAGGATTCCTTTAAATACCTAATTACCCTAATGCCTATGTAATATGTCAATATACACAACTTCTGTTCATCCATCATCTTTTGAGAACACTGAATATTGATTTTCATATGCAGTTATGTATCTAGACACTTAAAATATTTTCATTGTAGTGAGCTCTTTTTAACAGTAATGAGAATAGAGAGGCCACAAAAGTAGAAAAGCTTTGAATCCTTGTATAAATTTAGTTTTCAATTGTGAGTTCATGAGAAACCAGAATCCACTTGTCAAGAGAGTGATTCTTAGGAAGGTTCAACTCAAGTATAGGTGGAGATCTGAGAGCTTGAGTTGAAGTCAGAATCCCCAGGAGACAGAAGTGGCCCCTCTCCCCTTTCCATGAAGTACCTGGTACAGACTGATGGAAACTTCACTTGGGGATCTGCAGGGAACTGCCCTCCTTCTCCATACTGCAATACCCATTCGAATGCAGCACTTATGTTTCTTTTGGGTTACCAGGTATCTTCCCTGGTGTACCTTCACCCCAATCCTTGAGTTCTGACAAAGACAACTTGGCAAACACTGGAAACCCCTAGCCCAGCAGCTCCTACAGGCCACAAGTTTCACACATACATGAAGCTTTGAAAATCATCTCCTGGTCCTTGTCAGGTGCAGGCAAGTGGCTCAACTTTCACCTTGACTTCTAAGGGAGCAAGCTTTGGGCCACCCAGGCTGGAAGAAGGCAGGATGGGTAAGTGTTTGGGCACATGGAGAGTGGAGACTGGAGACCAAGGGCCCATCAGAGAGTGGCTTTCGGCTGAGTGCTAAAAACTTAAACACCTTAAGTCATTCACACCTTACTGCCTCTATTGGTTTATTTGCTAAGTATTTATTGAACTTTCTTTCTGCCTGGCACCGGGCTAAGTGGGCACTGGGGATGCAGCGGTAGAGACAGATGTGGTTGCTGCCCGCAGAGCAGTACAAGAAGAAATGCTGAACTAGGAATGACTGTAAGTGCTACAAATCAAATGTAATTGTAAGAGAAAGACCAGATTTAAATGGGGTGAGGGCAGCCTGGAAACCCCTTTCTTTGTGAAACTGACATTTAAGTTTCTTTCTGAGAAAATGACATGGAAGAAATCAGCCTGGTGGGAGAGTGGAGCCCCAGGAGTTCCCAGCAGAGACCCAGCACAGATTCCTTATTGGCATGAGGATGGACAGCCTTAAATGTGTCTTAGCTTTGTATCTGTATCATCAGTCTGTTGCTTAGGTGTAACCTCCGCACTCAATAAACGTTTGCTCCTCCCCCTGTCCCCCACTAATTTCCACTCCCTTCCCTTTTCTTCGTTTTCCTTCCTTTCCCGTCTCCTCCCCTCCTCTTCACCAATGCAAACACCCCCCCATCCTTTTCTGTTTGGTACCTAAACAAAACTTGGTCCCCTACCCCAGCTCTTGCCATCTAACACCCATATTTTGGGAGAATTGAAATTGGGAGCATTGAATGTGCTCTGGGAGCAAGGAAATATATGGAAAATCACTTTTCTCAGCACTGTGTAAGTAGGAGCTGAGTAAATGTTTGCCTTGCCCCAACTTGGTTTAGGACTATTTCAGTATGCCCTCAGGCTTAAGGCGAGGGTTTCTCAGTCAGGCAGATCTCGATGCTAATCTTTGCTCTTTGGGTTTTCTGCTTTGTGACCTTGGGCAAGCTGTTGAACGTCTCTGAGTCTCAGTTCCCCACCTCCCAGGGTGAGGTTTCAATTGTGGTCATGGACGCAAAGAGACCACACCGTGCCTGGCCCCAAGCTCTCAGACCCCAGAGTCTCTAGCCTCCAGGGGCCGCTCTTTCCACAGAATTGGACGTGTCTCTTGGAGCTGGGGACAGGTCCTGAAGCCCTCAGGGCTGCGGTAACCACTATCTTACACTTGCTGGAGGGCCTCCTCAGCCCCGTTTCTCTCCTCGTTGAGTTCAGTTTGAGCACCTCCGCTTTGGCCTGGGTTTACCCTGTTTGCCCAGGCTTGGTCCAATCACATCCAAGAGGGCAGTGCTTTCCTCCAGGAAAGTGCAGAACTCTGAAGTTTAGAAGAGAAGAATTCTTTTAAAATCCCTGGAATAGGAACCCAGGAGGCCCAGCTCTGGGTTGTGGCCGTGAGTTTCTCTTGTCTTCTGGGGCTTGCTCACTTCAACCTACCCCCAACCCTCTTCACCAGCCCCTACCCCCACTTGTGCTGCTGTGTCTTCAAAACTCCCTGCCAGGCAGAGATAATGCATCCCCTCCATCAACCATTCTTTGCACAGCTGAGACACGGGAGTGTTTCCAAAATGATTTTAGAAACAATGATGAGGAACACTAGGAAACAATATATAAAGTACACACAAATAAAAGCCCAGCCTCCAAAGCATTGGCTTCTGACTCTAAGGCCAGGACACACCACCACCAGACCTCCGAGGCACCTTACTTGGGCTCAGGTGCCCAGTTCCCAGGCTGGCTACATGGTGGGGGTGGGGGGCGTGGAAGGGGATGGCATACCTTCTGAGGCTTCCCTCTGGAACCCCATGCAGGTGTCATGAAGAGAGCTTTGGGCTTTATTTTTAGGGTGATCAATGCCCTTGTGAACAAGTTAGCTTAGATGAAATTTAAAATCTGAACCCGAAGATTTTGTTTTTAGTGACTTGGTATCTCAATTGATTGTTTCCTTGATTCTGCACCACCTCATACAAAAGCAAACGTGTGTACGAAGTGTGTGCATGCAGGTGTACAAATGCATGTATGCGTGTGTGGCTTATGGAAGGGAATGGGGTTGGCTCACACAGGCAGCTTGAAAACAGCTTTTGTTGCCTCTTAGATACACTTCTTATTTTGTGTGCCCATATGTCCTTTGGTGGTGTCAAGTGCTACAGCCAAAGGCCACCTGGGTCATGCCTGTCATTGAGCAAGGTGGGCTTCTTGCTGGTGGCAGCCAGAGAGACCCAGGAGGCAGGGGACTCATTCAAAGATGTTGGAAAGGACTTCCTAGGATTTGGGATTGTGGTAGATGTGCTGGATGTCTGGGGACGTGCGTCTCTTTTTCAGAGGGCATATGGGGTTCCAGTGATACAATCCAAATCCCAGTGGATGCCTGGTCAGGACAGAACAGCCTTGCCTTGCGTACCACACCTCTGCCTAACCTTGTCAGGACAGTTATTTCTTCCCTCTTCCTCCTCTTCTTCTCTCATTAGAGACAAGCCCTTTATACAACACATTTGCACTTCCCAGGTCTTCCATTCCGCATTGGGAGGACAGGCTCTAAACCACTACAGTTCATAGCTATACCTATTGCCAGAACCTTGTCACGCTCTCTTAGAATTGCTGTGTTCTAGGAACTTTAAATATGATATTGTAATTAAAGCATACTGTAAATCTTTGAAAGTAATATCATTATAGCCACTCCACAAAGGTAAAGAAATGGAGGCTCAGAAAGGCAAGGAGACTTGCTCAAGCCTTTGCCCCATCAAATCCATGTCTATCCTTACCTGAGCTGGTCTTCCTTCCATGTTGCCCTGATTGTGACCTAAATCGTGGGCTTTCCTGGGCCAGCTCTCCTATCCTCTCTTGAGCCCACCTGCGTGCCACACCTCTGGACTTACATGAATGATCTACTCTTGTGCTGTCTACAGAGCACAGTGTGCCTTGTGAAAGTGCCAATGCAATCAGACCTTGTCCTTCCTGGCTTTTGCTCTGGAAGGAGCAAGGCATTCGGGAAGGCCTGTGCGGCATTTCCGCCCTGAACATAATCCTACTTCATAGCAGAGAGGCTTGGAAGTGTGCTCACTCTGAGGAAAAGGTGGAGTCCTCCTGCAGTGCATTCCCGAGTCTAGCCTGGAAGAATCCTGAGGTCCAAATGCTCCTTTCCATGCCCATGAAGCTAGGGAAAAGAGCTGGCATTGGACTTTCCAAATTTAAATAAGTAGAGTTTGTGCTGACCCCAAAAGAACTGACTGACAATGCCAAAGTCATCAGAGGTAACTTTTCTCTGCATCACCAAACAAAATATTTTGTGTGTACAATAGGTCCTTGGTAGTCAGAGGAGCTAGTTGACTTTCTGCTCCTTGGGGGCTCTGTTTGCAAATCCTTGAGATTACTTTCATAGAAAACAGGAAATCCTCTGCAGTAGCAATCAGATGCATTTTGTTCTGCTCCTGAGCAAAGGTGTGTCAGAAGAATTCAAGCGTGACACCCAGCCTGTTTGTTCTTCATTTTGCTGTCCTCCCTCTTCCAGGGAGCAGGCTGCTGGCTGCATTTCAATGTTAAGATTACTTATCTGTGAGCTCCTTGAGAGCAGGGTCTTTTACCTCATTTGTTTCCTAGCATAGCATCTGGCACATAGTAGGAGTTCAATAAATAGAATGCTTGCTCAATAACTTGACTGAGAGGGCAGAGATCAGGTCCCATAATCCCATCCATTAGCCTTGTTTATGGTGGGTCTTCAAGAAACATCTGTTAATTTAGTTGACTGTTGGCCTGAAAGAAAGTAGTTTATTTTCATGGAAACTTGGATTTTCTGTTCCACCACAACTGCAAAGGGAGTAGAGAAAAACATTTGACTCCTGCTCTTGGGTTCCCATAGCTCCTACTTCCTACTTCTTTAACATAAACTCAACTCTCAAGAATACTCTGAAGTTAACTAAGGTTGAGTCTGAGTTGTGTGAGGCTTGACTAAAAGACAGCTTAATAATAAATACTTTTTCATCTATAGAGATAAATAATAGCCTGAGTAATCCTAAGTAAGAGGTAGTAAAACCAGCACCTATTTGCCCTCTTCTTTCTGATGTAGTGCCCACTGAGTATCCTGGGGATGGGAAGGAGGCAGTGTGATAAACTCTAAGAAATCTTAAATTCTTAGTGGATTCTTCTGGGGTCATTGCCTGCAAAAGAACAGCCTCCCTTCTGGTTCTCGAAATATCAGCAGTGACCACAAACTGTAGGTACCTCATTTAAAATGCAGAGTGTGGTTAAAGCAGACGTTAATGCAGATGAATCATGCATTTTTATGGAGAAAAGGAGATAAAGGGGAAAAATATATTTATTTTCAGGAATTTGAAGGGCTGTTAAGTGGAAGAGACTTCAGACCTATTTAGAAAAATAGTGAGTTTTCTCTGAAGAGGCACTACAGTTTCTTTATCCTAGTTTTTCTTTTAGGCTTATAACAAAAATGTCTTTGATGTTATAGCATGGCCTCTCCAGTCTGATTTCTCACCAAGTCCCCTAGCACTCTAAATATTGACAAGGAACTGCTTTCAGTCCCTTTGTGCTCTCTTTAAAATAAATGCCCCCGCCTGAATCATCCACACACACAATTATTAGGACTGTGGTTAATGCTATGTGGCCAAGGACTTGATTCTCTTAGATGGGGAACCATCATCTGTAAAGCCAATACAAGTAACCACAAACTCATGGCTTTTATGTCTACCTTGGTTATTTATCACCATTCAACAGTCACTGATTGAGTTCCTACTCAGAACTGGTGCTGCCCTGAGAGCACCCACTGTTTTGTAGCAAGGCCCATGACCCGTGTCCCCCTGCCTTTAATGGCTTATTGATTTGCTTGTCTCCCACTCCTACCCTCCACTGGAACCATCAGAATGACAACGGGCTGGCCTCACTTGGTAAGGAATTGCTTTCCTGATGTCCGTCACGGTGCCTGGGACGCATAGTAGGACTCAATAAGTATTTGTTGGCCAACGATAGATAAATAAATTTATGTATACAAAAGGCATTGAGTTTCCTGTCATGTAAAGTATTGTAGCAGAGGGTAAATACCCATCTAGTGGAGATCTTTCAGAAAATAGATTTTTTTTCAGATGAAGAGCACACCACATTGTAATTGCTGATTTACCTAGCTCACTTCCCCATTAGACCCTGAGCTTCTTGAGAACAGGAATGGGGTTCTATTGTCTTTGAAATCCTGTAAACTCAGTCTACAATAAATGTGTGGAAAATTTACAAGAAGTCTATTTCCTGAAAATGGATTGTTCACAGAACAAGAATGCTGAAGGATTCAAAAAAGAAAAATGGCAGTAACATAATCCACTTGCTTTGCCAACCCACTAAGAATGCCTTGGTAAATATTAGCTAATGTACAGCCCTATGCTTGCTATTAAGATGGACTGATTTCAACAGAAAGGACTTAAAAACCATTTGTGTTACATAACTCAGACACCAGGGACAGTCTGTGAACATGCAAGAGTTCATAAAATATAGATTCATTCTGTCTGTGGTCAGATTAAGTGTCTAAACAAAGTAAAATACATGTATAAAAGGTCTGCCTTGTGAATGATGGGTTTGGTCAAAGGATGAATGTCTCCTGTACTCTTGAATTGTCTGGATATAATACTTCTCACTATTTGAATAAATAAATCAACAGATTGGTTAACCAAGTACAGGTAAAAAGTACCTTCAGTAAATGCCAGATTTTACAGAATAAATCCAACAATAAAGGCTTCTTTTAAACCTCAGTTTCTTATATAACCATGACTGTTGAACAGAGAGATTAACATGCTCTCTTGTTTCTTCCTAGTGCAATCTTATTTCATCTTGCAAATGTGTACATATCCTCTGCCTTTATTTTCACCCATTGCTTTTCAAACCCTTGGAAAACGCCATACCTCAGTATGTTTCAGGGAGCAGGCTGGGAGATTGATGATAAATAATTGTTTCTGGCCATAAGCTATTGAGCATGACTTAGGAGAAAGAGCAAGAGTTATTGAGCGTGGCTAAGGAAAGGAGTGAAACGCTGGGCCACAGTCCATACCTGCTGTCCAGGGACCTGAACTGAGGGTTTGTCATGTCTTAGCATGACGGTATTCAAGCCATGTGAGGTTTGGGAAAACACACACACACACACACACACACACTCTCTCTCTCTCTCTCTCTCTCTCTCTCTCTCTCTCAGCACGGGACTTGGTCTACGAACAACCAATTGCCTTGGTTTAAACCACACAACCCCGTTATCAAATTAAGTATTTTCAAGGCAATACAAATTAGCATCAGTCCATGACTGAAGCCTAAAACTAAATTAGCCTGGCTCTAAAAGAAATCAACCTGCGGACAGAGGCCAACTCCCAACATCCCTGCCTTGTCTTACCTAGCCATGGATGCCATGGACGCTGCCAGCCGGAAAGGGAATATTTATGAGTCGTTGGTAAGTGCAGACAATCTGGGGATCTGGGGAAAGCATCATAGGGTGGTTGCTTTTGCTTTACATCTTTGCAAGGCCTGACAAATACTATTTCATTATTAATGCAATCTTGGAAACCCAACCTTATCCAAGGGATAAGTTGGGAGGTAATTATCCAGTCTGTAGAATGGTTCTGTACCCTCAAAACTGAAATGGATTTAAAGTGCTGGCAAAGAAGGGTGGTGGGAAAGAAAAACTCAGAAGTCAGTGTGTTGAGCTCCATCTCTGAAATTATAATGTATGACAAAGATCATGTAGAGTTTATTTGATAAACATTGGTTGTAGAATTTATGATTTAAGGTGAGATGAAACTTCTGAAATCTGTGAGTCCCACATGCCTGGGAAAAGCCATCGGCCCTCTTTGGATGTAAGTGGGATTAAGGAATGTCTGTGCAAGGGCAGAGGAGAAATGGGGGAAGGAGAACACTCTTCCTCCCTCAGTAACCTCATTTGGGACCATCCACTAAGTCTGTTTTGGGACTTGAGGTCCCCAAAGGACTTGGGTGGAAGGAGGCAAGGCTGAATGTGTGCATTGCCATTTTCTCTCCTGGTGGGCAAAGTCTATTTTTATATTTTTAGAACGAGCCCTCAACATTTCATATCACCATGACTGGTTTTATTTTCACTTCTATTTGGTGTTGGCTTCTTGTATGTTCAGCAGGGTTCGACCGCGAAGAAGACAGGGTTGAATATCACTTTTGTTTAAAATGTATCACTGTCAGTTTCGCTTCCTAGTTTTTATGAATAAACACATTTTCAAAGGGGAATTTTGAAATCTATTTTAAAAACATATTTGCATTTAATTAAAAATACCACAAAGACATTGCCAGCCAAGGTGGGAACATTTAGATTTTTCTTTGGCATAGGGGAAGAGGTAGTTGAGTGTTAACGAACCCTTGATTTCATCATTGTTTGGCTGTTTGTGAAATCCCTTAATTTGTTGTGGTTGTAAATTAGAAGTCACAATAATGTCATCAATAAGAAACCACTGATGAGACTGTATCTTGAAGAGCTTAATTCGCTGATTCTTCCATTAATGTTTATTGAATATGCAGTAAGCAGCCACAGACTGACTAGCAGGTGGGGATATAAGAATGGATTTAAAACATGTTCCCACCCTTAGGGGTACTATTTCAACCAGCAGTCCCCTGGTCTTTCAACTCAGGAGCAGAAAAGGACATATGAGAGATTGGTGGTGACAATCCTTTGGGAATCCCATCCATCCATGGAGAGAGAATAGAACAGACTTGTAGAACCACTGAGAAAGCTTTTTAAGTCATCTGGCAGGACCTGATCAGACAGAACTGAGGAACTCTGTTCTAAATCATGTCAAGCATTTAAAAAGCATTAAATTGAACAATAATTGTCTTAAAATGTTTTAGAGAAATCTAATCTAGAATATAAAATTTGGACATTAAGATGCAGTGTGGTAGAAGTTCCACTGAACTGGAAGCCTAGAAGCTTATGCTCAGTTGCCAACCTGTCCCTGGTGAGACACACAACTTTGCGTGTGTTTTAAACTTTCTGAGTTTCGGGTTTCTTCACCTGGTAAATGTGAAGATTGGATTAGATTAGGATTTCTATTAGTTTATGGGTACTAAAAGCAATACAGGAGATGATTTAGGCAATATATTGGTGAGTGTTTCTTTTTTATAGTTATAATTTTAATATATATTATCAAAATTATATAGTGCATCAAGCTTGTGCATTCACATGTAGCATAAGGTTAAATATATTAAAGATAAAAGTTGATTTCAAGAATAACATCAAAGAAATATTAGTGCAAGTCATAATTGGTTGTCAAACTTTTTTTTTTTTTTTGGCATGGGCAGTATCCGGAAATTGAACCCAGGTATCTGGCATGGCAGGCAAGATTCTGCCACTGAGCCAACATTTTACTGCCCGAGAAACATTTTTAAGGTGTGCAACAGACTGATGTCTGGAAACATTTGACTATATGATCCCTCAGGTTCTTTCCATTTCTATCTCATTGTGATTATTTTACCTCCAGTGGAGCAGTTCTATTGGAAGTAGTATTTTGGTATCCAGAATGAACTTTTCAGCCTGCCAAAATGATCAGTAACCCAGATATTTTTTGATTTATCGTTTTATTTACAATTATGTCCTTCTGTTCACTGCTGCTATAGACATCTATTTTCTCATTGTTTTCAGATCAGGGTGTTGTCAGAAAGGATGTTCAAATATCTTCGGAAATGGTTTGTCACTCGCATTTTTGGGCATTCCCGCCAGAGAGCAAGACTGGTCTCCAAAGATGGAAGGTGCAACATAGAGTTCGGCAATGTGGAAACGCAATCGAGATTCATCTTCTTTGTGGATATCTGGACTACTGTGCTTGACCTCAAATGGAGATACAAAATGACCATTTTCATCACTGCCTTCCTGGGGAGTTGGTTCCTCTTTGGCCTTCTGTGGTACGCGGTAGCCTACATTCATAAAGACCTTCCGGAATTCCATCCTTCTGTCAACCATACCCCATGCGTGGAGAACATTAATGGTTTGACCTCAGCTTTTCTGTTTTCTCTAGAAACTCAAGTGACCATCGGTTATGGATTCAGATGTGTGACAGAACAATGTGGCACTGCCATCTTTCTGCTTATCTTCCAGTCCATCCTCGGAGTCATCATCAATTCTTTCATGTGTGGCGCCATCTTAGCCAAGATCTCTAGACCCAAGAAACGTGCCAAAACCATTACCTTCAGCAAGAATGCAGTGATCAGCAAGCGGGGTGGGAAACTCTGTCTCCTCATCCGTGTGGCTAATCTTAGGAAGAGCCTCCTGATTGGCAGTCACATATATGGAAAGCTTCTGAAAACCACAGTCACTCCTGAAGGAGAGACTATTATATTGGACCAGATCAATATCAACTTTGTAGTTGATGCTGGTAATGAAAATTTATTCTTCATCTCTCCCCTGACAATTTACCATGTCATTGATCACAATAGCCCTTTCTTCCACACGGCAGCAGAAACCCTTACCCAGCAGGACTTCGAATTAGTGGTGTTTTTAGATGGCACAGTTGAATCAACCAGTGCTACCTGCCAAGTCCGAACATCCTATGTTCCAGAAGAGGTGCTTTGGGGCTACCGTTTTGCGCCCATAGTATCCAAGACCAAGGAAGGGAAATACCGAGTGGATTTCCACAACTTTAGCAAGACGGTAGAAGTGGAGACCCCTCACTGTGCCATGTGCCTCTATAATGAGAAAGATGCTAGAGCAAGGCTGAAGAGAGGCTACGACAACCCCAACTTCATCTTGTCAGAAGTCAATGAAACAGCTGACACCAAAATGTAGCTCTGGCTTTTCAACATTCGTAAAGCAAGACCTCTAAGATGCTGCACGACTTAGAAGCATTATGAGGCAATCAACAATTTAAGAATGTGAAAGTAGGGCAACAGCCTTCAAAGTCTAGTATCATATAGAATCATGTAATCATGAAGCTACAATATATGCTGTTCTACAAATTGTATTAGCGCATACAATGCATTTATATGAAGTTGGAATATGGCAGTCCTTAAAGAGCTCACTTATAATCTTCAAAATGATTATTTGAGATCATATGACATCAATGGAAATGAATAAAATCACCAAAAGTCTCATGTACAGGCCAGACAAGATCTTTTTAAAAACGCCTTGAAAAAGTTATGAAAACAGGAGCAGGGAAAAACAATATGCTTATTTGATTCTACTAAAATGAAAGAAGCCACTTCTATTTTAACATTGACTTTAATCAAAGGAAACATTGTTTCCTAAGTTGGGGGAGTTGAACTAACTGTTATAGAAAGAATAAGTGTGTGGCTCTCCTGTCTTCAAGCTCTGGTTGTATTTCAAGAAGAGCAAAGCAAGCCATAGCCCACGGATTCTGTGTCTAAACACATCCAAGCTGGACAGAAGCACCGAAGCACAAACCTAATTTGTGACAAATCCAGGTGCTGAGGCCCAAGTTGGGCTTTGGCCCAAATTATTTCAGGCACTAAATTTAGCACATCAATTCTTGATGATTACCTTCCTGCAAGACATAAGACTGGATTTGAAAATGGGAGTGGGTATTGAAAATGGGAGTGGGTATTGAAAATGGCAGTATATTGGGTGAGAGTAGGACCCACAGAGCTGTTAATATTTCCTGCTCTTCCAAGAAGGCAGTGAAGAGTTTGAAGGAACCAAGTCAGTCTAGAAAATGCTGCTGATGCTTCTGAGAAAAAAGCTTCCTGTGTTTCTCTGTCTAGGGTTTGTACTGACATGCTGTTATTAAAGGAGGAGTGTGAGAGGGAAAATGATGAGACGTGACCCCACACGGAATCTCTTCTTTCTGACAGTCAACTCCACATCTTACTAAAAGAGACCAATATAAAATAAGGATCTATTTCAAGGGGAAAGCTTTCCTGTAAATATCTTGTTTCGTTCCCTACCTACACAATTTTGAATGTAACCTGGAAAGGATGGTACACAAAGCTGCTTAGGAATCAAATGTTTTCAGTGTGTTAATTAATATACTAAGTTTCAGAAACTCTGCATGCATTTTCCAAAAGCGTTGGTTCATATGCATTCATGGTGACAGACCAATGGGCGAGATCTTCCTTCTACGGTGAACTTTCTTCTGGGAGGGTGTGGGAGGGGTAGGAAGGAGACAAAGAGGACACAGTTGTGGTCTTGACTCCAGCTTCCTCAGGAGGAGGAAATGACCTCAGCTGCGGACACACCCTTTCCTGTCCAGCTCCATCAAGTCACTCCGGTGTGAATCTTGGCACAGAGAGCAGCAGCTGCCAGCTGTTGTCGGTGGGCATGGCTTTGTTTTCCCAGGATGAGGCTGAATTTGTTCCCTCCAGGCATCCTGATCTTTCTGCTTTCTGACCAAGACCGGTAGGAAGTCTTCTGGGGTTAGAATTGCACACTTTGTCAGTGGCCATAACATTAGACCACAACTGGCCCCCAGGGGGAGGGAACTCTGTGCCCTTGTGTGTGTGGGTACCATGCTTTAATCTCTGGACAACACTAAAGGAAATCAAGTAGCACACAAGTACTGAGGGAGCTGGAATTCTCTGCTGGCCCATTCTCGTGAGGTTTATGACTCTGTCACCCCTTTTATAAATTGGAGAGGAAAGATTTGGTCCAGTTCATTCACATCTGAACACATTACTGGCCTGTTTCCTGCTGGTTGGCAGGATGCTTGGGGCCCGCTGGAATGAAATACACATCATCCATTCCTTTTGATCATTGAGATTGCTCAATCCTTCTGACTGGTATTTCTTTTTGGGCTTTTCAGTGGTAACCTGGCTGCTTCCAAATATTTATTCACTAGGATCAAGGCACCTGTCATTTGGGGTCTCCTTTTTATTGCAAATTCCCATTGATCCTCCACCAACCACTTATAAACGTTTACCTGATAAAGCCCTGAAGAAATGAGGCCTGGCTCAGGTAACTCTTGTCCTGAGAGGTGGCTTCACTCCAGAAGCAGCATAAGAAACCTAGGCATCAAGGGTATGCGAATACAGCGAGTGAAGAAAATAAACAGGGAAACAGAAGGTTTCTTGCCTATAGCTTAATGCCAGTGCTAAATGTACTGAGTAAGTTAACATTGGGTGGTTCAGAGGCTTTTACAAGATATGTTGAAGGCAGACTTTTTCTTCCAATGTAGTAAAACGTTCCCCATAGGATCTGATCACATCATTACTGCTACTGCCACAGCTGTGCCATAGGATTATACTTACGGATTTGTCTATTATTGACGCAGTTCAATATTTCTTATCCCCTTCAAGAAAAACTACGTCCCATGTTGCATTACTATGTTGAAAGCTTTCCTTGCTACTGATTCCATTGAATTCCCTATTATCTCTGCTGCTGTGGGGTTTTGACCTGGAGAGTCTGAACCTGGTTGAACACTGCTGGACTTACGTTGGCTCAAGCTCCAATATTTAGATTCATGACTTAGGAGACTGTCTTCCAGAGAAATGGCTAAGCATTTAAAAATTATTTATTCCTGCAGGGAGGAAGGCTAGAAGGAAAAGATCCTCTCTATGTTGTCTCATCTAAGAAGTGAGATGATTGGAGTGTCAGTTTGTCAGTTTACCTCCATTGCTAATAGGTGTGCAATAAGACACTAAAGGAAGACTTTTCAGGAACTGAAGTGGGTCCTCAGCTCTGTGATTCTATGACCAGCACAGGGGCTTGTCCCTGTGTAGAACAAAAGTTATGAAAACTCTGATGCTTTCCATCATGCAAACGAGGCCCCTGGCCCCGCCCCTTGGCCGTTGTTGTCTGCCATTACGGGAAGTGCATGTCAATCAAAGCTCGACAGGGGAGATAGAGCATTTTATTTTGGAAGCCAGAAGTTTGAGAACAATGACTGGAATTTCCTCTTTCTGTCCAGCAAGGGCTGTTTGTCATTGGAGAGATAAAAGTCCAGGGGTAGGGAATAAAGGTTATCGGGAACTGCCGCACCAGAGAGCCATGTAGGGGGGCACGAGCTGAGGAGGGGTTATGGAGGAAATCTATTTCAATGCCTGTCATTAAGTTTCCATTAAAAGAACATTCAGTTAGGAATTCAAAAATAATTTAATCTCCCCAGCCAGATGCACCCAGCTGGACTCCTTGGAGCTGAGCCCTGCAGGGAGGGAAATTTGCACCAAGGCTTCAGGAGCTAGCAACTCACGTGGGCCATGTCTCTTTCTAGTGCATCCCGGGTTGTGCTGGATATTCTAGAAGACCTAAGTGGGAAACCCCAAGACATGTGCCATAGCAGGAAAAAGAACTTATTACAGGGGCTACCTGTTAAGACCATGACTTAGGTTCAGTATGGAGCATTTTTTGTACCTGACTTCATTTAATTGTCCCAACAATCTCATGAGGTCAGACAGAACTACTGTTACACCTACTTTGTATTTGAGGCAGTTGAGATACACAACCTGTCCAGAGCTGATGACTGGTAGATGGCAGGGCTGGGACTCAAACCCTGGTCCATCTGCCTTGAAATCACTCATGTTTATCTCCAATGATTGTTCTCACCAGGGCCATCAGACCTTGACCTGGCATCCAGGGAAGGCTGCACACATTCATGGCTCTGTCTTCCATTTTGGAAGAAATCCCTCATTGCTTAGCACCCAGCAGAGCACCTGGCCAATGGTTAATAAACTCCTCTTGACTTAGTTGTCCAAGGAGAAGGCTCTGGTAATCAGCCCAGTGAGTATCTAGAAGTATCCTTGGCATCCTGAAGTTTTGCCTGGGCTGGAGGTACAGATGATTCCTCCTACTACTACTACTACACATAATTTTAATACTAATCTCTGAGTGATCCTTTGAGATAAAGATATATATGATCCCAGTTTTAACAGATGAACCTCAGTAAGCCCTGGAGAATGGGGTCTGCATTCTCTGTTCATCTCTGTACACACAGCATCCAACATAGTGTCTCGTGCTTCAAGTTTTTTGTAATGGGTGAGTGAATGAATGGATGATTTGCCCATGGACAATATTATGAGTGGATTTGAGCCCGTGTCTGTCCAGTGAACTTCGGACCAAGCTCCATCACAAGTTGAGGGGCTTTGGCATGTGACTTAACTTGGTTGAGCCTCAGTTTCCTTATTTGTAAAGTGGAGCTATGGATTAGGATTAAGGGAGGATTAAGTGGAGTAAGAGGTGTAAAAATCCATCTGTGCTGTTGACTTGGCCAAATGAGGTCAGAGCCATGAGCTGGAAGCAGAGGCCCCGAGGGAAGAGCGGTGGTCAGCAGGGCCAAAGCCTGCTGCCCAGAGTCTTGCAAAGCAGTGAGCACAGTTGGGGACAGAGAGCAGAGGAAGTGTCAAAGGGAGACACAAATGCCAGCATCTCCCAGAGGCCTGTCTGATTGGGTGTAGGCTGGGGGGTGGGGGAATTTTAGCAGAGTCCTTCCTTGACCTTTCTTTCAATCCCATAGATGCTTATGGAAGGCCTCGTAGTAGGGAGGCACCCAGGAACCAAGAACAAGGAGCATGGGTCCTGCCACAGTGTGGAGCTACTAACAAATTGGGGAATCATTGGGGAAAAAGTAATTTTTTTTCTTATGCAACATGCTTAAGATGGTTTCAAATAACGTCACCAGTAACCCTGCTAACAGTAACACTGTTGATTATCATTTTAAAGTTATTCAACCTTTTATACAAGCCTTTATAATACATCCTACAGGGGAGGTACTGTCAGCAAACTGTCACGTGAAGTCCTGCTTTTCTCTCTGTGATTACGACCAACTTGATGGAGAATCTCCTTCATTCATTTCCATTTATTTCCCATTGTCAGAGCTTGTTTATTTTTTTCCTTTTTGATTTCATTTTGTTTTGTTTTTGTTAATTATGAGAAGAATTTATATGCTCTCCACAGGCTATAACTGCCATTCTTGTACCTATTCTCTGTTCTCTTCCTCTGTCCAGTTAAAGGCGGACATTCTTATCAGTTTTATCCTTCTGTTGTCTATTTTTGAGGAATATAAGCAATGCGTAGGTATATTTTAACCCCCCTTCATTCTTACATAGAACATGGTATTCTATAAATTCCGCTCTACAGTGTAGCCTGCAGATCACTCTAAGGGGTAATTCTTGATAATGTCCATCCAACCCTCCACCCCACCCCAACCCCCACACGCATTCTACACTGGTGTTTTTGTAGTAGCTGCTGGAATCTTTTGCAGAGCCCATGCCCAGCTCTGTTGAGCCTGCAGGGTTGTGGGCATGTCTGTTGTATAGTCCTAAAAGCTTGCTTCCCTTCACAGGGTGCCTGCAGGCACTTACTCCGCATACCCAGCCTTGGAATGAGCTAGGTTCTCACATCAGAGCTCTCAGTAATACACAATCGCCAGAGAAGGACCACTAGCTCTGCAAGGATCAAAGCTACCTGGAATTTTGGTTGGTTACATTTCTAACCAACACTGGGAGACATACCTCCACTCCACTCCACTCCACTCCACTCCACTCTCATGGTCTGGAGTCCTGACTCACAAGAGGGGTTCGCTTCCCGGGGCATTCTGGGTAACTACCTTGGCTAAGTCTCGTGGACCCTTTGGGTGTTGGGGGTCCTGGAGCCCACCATAGTGTGCAAAATTATGTGCACGTGTACATATACCTCTTGTTTTGACCCTGTGTGAGGAGTTCAAGATGTTCATAAAGTTTTCAAAAAGTTCAGAAGCACTGGACAGGAAAACACAGAGACCTGGAAATCAGAGGAAGAAAAATCTAGCCTGGCTTTAGGCATCTGGGCAAACTGCTGTGCTGCTCTGTGCCTCTGTCCATCTGTAAGGGAGGAAGAAGTGATGAGGAGGCAGATGACCACTTTGGAAAGAGCTCCTCGCAGGGCTAGTTCACAACACAAATCCAGGGGCTCCATGGATGATCAACACCACGGGCGGTGCCCCACGCAGCCACCTGGTATGGTGGCCCTGGTTCTTCGGAAGGTGTGGATTCCCCTTCCCACAATGAGCGCTCATTAGGACCATGCTTGGGGCTCTCAGCCCACCAGGCCTATGGCCCAGTATCTCGGCCTTTAGAAAGGCACAGTGTGGCCACGAAGCACTGCACTGCCAGGCTAAGCTTCCTAAATCTTAGCTTTTATTCTATCAAAACCCAAACAAGATAGCAAGTGCCATGCACTTGCCAGAGTTATTACAACCACCTGGGGTTATGATGTCACCCTTCGGGGTCCCTGCCTTTTCACTGCTGAGTCACCCCCTGACTAGGCCCTCCACCCGCTGGCCCCTGGCTTGTCCTGAGCTTGTCACCTCTGTCCGTGGTTCCTGCCTTTCTGTCTGTCCACTGGATGTGCCTCCTCTCTGTGTACTTCAACCCAGTCTCTCTTCCTCTGGAAGATACTCCCCGGACTCCAGTGCTGTCTCTAGCCTGTGAGCCCCACCATCCTACAGCACTGCAATTTCTGTTCTGGGGTCATCTCTTTATGCCTCTTCTAATCTCCTCATGGCAACTGTGATCCCCACATGGGCAGAAACTATGCTAATCAATTCCCCGTGTGCCCTGGAGCCTAAGGGATATAATAAATGCTTACTTTGTATTTCTTATTTCTGTTGGTTCCTTGATTTCAGCAGAACCTTGGGTTCAAACACTAGGATTTTCTCTATTATCCATTTTTCATTTAATGGGTCATGTTTATCATATACAAAGTACTTTCATATATTTGAGCTCACTGATCATTCATTGATTCTGAAACAGAAAACTGTTCATCTAAGAGGTGAAGAAGAAGGCAATAGAAGCCCTATTATAAGGCATACTAAATGGTTTATATTAAATAAAAGAAATTAATAGGAAGAAATAAATGCTACAGAGGAAGTATGAAAAAGGGCTAAGAGAGACAGTCAGGGGAAGGCTTCTTGGAGGAGGTGACACCTGATCTGGGCTTAGAGATGGGTACACTTGAAATAGGGAAGGGTATGGAGTGAAGAGGGGGACCACCATGGGCACAAAGCCCAAATTAGCAGAATGACAGGAGGGTAAATTTGCATGGGGCTGCTGGGAAACGATATGCTGTTCCAGTGCCCAGAGAATCAGCGTATGGTCGAAAGATGGGGGGGTTAGAGTCAGGCGGTCCTGAGCCTGAAATGCTGACTCTGTAAGTCAACTGTTGACGTCTCTGAGCAACAACATGATTTAACAAGTATTTTAGGACTATGTCTCTGGTTTTGGTACATAGGAAAAGAAATTAGGGGCAGACACTAACTTTCAGGGGAGGCAGGGTAAATGTTCCCAAACTCATTTTTTTTCAAGAAGGGAAATAAGTCTCAGTGACCTTGAGACTTGCCACGTCGTATAGATGCAGGATGGGAAAGTGGGGGTCAGAGCCCACGGCTTCTGTCTTTAGTTAGTGGAGTTGTCTTTCCTGAGCTTTACCCCTGCCTGAGGACCATACACCCGGGGCGGGGGAGTCACCATTCCTAGATGCAAGCTCACCTGGAAGGTGGCAGCCACCTGGGGAGCATCTACAGGGTCAGGGGAGCTCCCCAGGACCAGACGAGACAGCTGGGTGAATGGGGAATGGAGAAGGTCCAGGCCCTTGGGCTGTTCCTTGAGGACAGAGAGGTGGAAGCATCTGTAGCTGGCATCAGAGGAGTCTGGGAAGCCCTCCCTGAAGGAGGCAACAGACATCTCAATGGTCAGAAAAATGATGTCATCCAGACAGATGAAATGAAAAGTAAGTGATTCTCTAATTAACAGGCTGGGTTCCCCGCAAAGGTATTTTTAAAAGTGGGATTCAGAGGTCATAGTTATCCAGATGGCCATCCCAGTTGGCCAGACATATCCTGAGCCTGTAACATCTTCTTCAGGGCTTATCCTGATGAAAACATGAAAGAATAAAATGTAGGTAATAAAAGAGGGGCCATGGGTGGGCCACAGTGCCTCACAGGCAGAGTTCTTGCTTGTCATGCCAGAGACCCGGGTTCAATTCCCAGGGCTGCCCATGCAAAAAAAAAAAATAATAAAAGAGGGGCCATGAATGTAGTATCAAGTTCAGGGGCTTTGAAGTCAGACAATCAGACTTGAATAAAATCTCAGCTTTCCCATTGCATCAGTACTAACTTGAACAAGTTCTTAAGTTTTCTGGAACTTTTCTTTTCAATTTCTGAATAATAATAATACCTTTATGGGTTACTGTTAAGACTCTGAACAATAACTTAAAATGTAAAACACCTATCACAGGGCCTGATACAGACTCCTAATAAATGGTAGTATGAGTGATAACCATGAGGATGTGTTGCTGCTGCTAATGGTGGTGATGGTGATGGTGGTGATGGTGATGGTGGTGATGGTGATGGTGGTGGTGATGGTGGTGATGGTGATGGTGATGGTGATGCTGGTGGTGGTGATGGTGATGGTGGTGGTGGTGATGGTGATGGTGGTGATGGTGATGGTGATGGTCGTGGTGGTGATGATGGTGATGGTGGTGA
>PVIY010014799.1:0-55554 GCA_004026745.1 Myrmecophaga tridactyla
ATGCCTATTGTGTTCAAGGGGTAGTAAGGAATGCCATGTGGCTGGAGCTGAGGAAGAGATGAGAGGAGAGTGGAAGAGGAGTTCAAAGATGTAAGGGTCGAGTGTTGGTGAGTAGGGGTGTGTGTCTCATTCAGGGCCTTGTGGACTTTGAGGCCATGAGCAGGGACTTTGGCTTTCCCCATCTGAGTGAGATGGGGAACCGCTGGAAAGTTTAGAGCAGGAGAGAGATCCTGTGCCTTAGACTGTAATAGGATCATTCAGTTATTGCTGAGAATAAGTTGTCGGGAGCAGTGTAGAATCAATGGAATCAGTTTCAGTGGGAGATGATGGTGTCCTGGACCAGGATGGTAGTAATGGAGCTGATGCAAAGCCAAACTCATGGATTCTGAATTAATTTTGAGTGTACACCACATAGGGCAGCTGGTAGTTTAGATGTGGTGTGTGAGAGTGTGTGTAATCAAGGGTGAGTCTGAGGTTTTTGGCCTGAGAACCTGTAAGGATGGTCTTGGCAGTACCTAGGTGATGAGTACAGGGGGATCTGGTTTGGGAGTGGGGACAGGTTGGGCAGGAAGCAGGAGGTCAGTTTCTGTCATTTTAAATTTGAACTATTATTTGGATGATTATATAGTATGTGAATATATAATATATATCAATAAAAAATAATTTTAAAACAAGATCAAAGGAGAAGGTGGAGTTATAAAAGAGATGATAGAATTTAGCAAATGAGTATGACTCCTGAATCATATTGATATTTCTTTTGGTCTACAGTGTCTTGGAGTAGCCAGAAGGAAACTAAGATTGTGGGACTGTAACCCATACCAAACTCTGAAATCTAAACTATAATTAATTGTTGTGCTGTGCTTTGAAATTTATTGCTTTTTTGTATATATGTTTTTTTCACCATAAAAAAGGGAAATTGAAAGGCAAAAAAAAATTGAACTATTAGCTATACTGACATTCAAATGGAGCCAAGAGTTCAGGACAGAGGCTGAGTCTAGTGCATTTGAGTTGTGGGTTGGCAGCACATAGATGAGACTCAAAGCCTTCACCCTGGATAAGATCAACAAAGGTGTGAGTGTAGATGGAGAAGGGAAGAGGTACGAGGCCCGAGGCCTCGTGTACTCTGGAGTCAAGAGGAGGCAGAACCAGCCCACGCAGACTGAGAAGAAGTAGACAGTGAGGTGGGAGGGAAGCCAGGAGAGCATTGCATTTTGGAGTCTAAGTGAAGAACGTATCTTAAGGAGGAGGGAGTGATCAGTGGTAACAAATGCTCTTGATCATCAGCATGACAGTTGCCATTTGATGTGACCACTGCATCCTCTGCAAGCTAAGTCTGACACGCCCTGGCATCCAAGGTCAACCAGGGATGAAACTCATCCTCTCCTAACCTGATCTGCGCTAAGTCCTTGCCTTTAGCCAGGCAGGGGGTCTCACACACTCCAGAACATGCATGCTTGCTTTGGCCTTAGATAAGTCATTCCTCTTTCAGCATCTCTAATTCCTCATTTTTAAGTGGTTGCTGTGATGGTTTGGAGCTATGTATTAAAAAAAAAACATGTTCTTAAACTTAATCTATTCCGGTGGGTATGAACTCATTGTAAGTAGGACCTTTACATGAGGCTACTTCAGTTAAGATGTGACCCAACTCAACAGGATGGGTTTTAATCCTATTACCAGAGTCCTTTATAGGCAGAACGAAATTCAGACAAGGAAAAGCTGCAGAGGGCACAGCCAGAAGCTGAACACCAGTGGAACTCAGAAGAGAAGGGAAAGACCATGAGAGGCCACCAAGTGCATTGCCATGTGATGGAGGAGCTCGGAAGAGAGATCGCTGGCAGCCAGCAGTAGAATGCCAGTTTTCACGAAGAAAGCATCACCTTGATGATGACTTGATTTGGACTTCTAGTTTCAAAACCGTGAGCTAATAAATTCCTATTGTTTAAGCCAACTTATTGCATGGTGTTTGTTTGAGCCGCCAAGAAAGACTAAAACAGTTACCATGAGAATCAAACTGAGCACAGAACCTGCTCCCCAGACAGCCCTCTTTAGCAGTGGGGGTGGTTTAATTGTTCTCAGTTTGCTCCCTTGCTTATGTGAGCATTTTGTGGGTCTTCTCCATCTTATTCCCATTCCCCTTCTAAGCCTGACCCATCCTTTCCTGTCCAACCATGCCTCCCTTCATCTAGGAGAGCTTCCCTTAATACTCTACCTGTCTCAGAACCCTCCTGTGGACATCACTGGCAGTTACGTGGAGGGCATGATCACTCTGTGGTTCTCCCCTCAGCCCTTCACCTAACCTCTGAATCTGTAAGACCCCAGTGGAAAAATACTTTCTTTACTCTGTGCCTGCTCCCATGTGGAGGGACAGTGCAGGCATGGAGCAGAAGGTGCCCTGTCTTCTTATGTGTGCTAAATGGATGCTACAAAACACCATCTTCAGAAAATGTTCCCATTTTATAGGTGGGAAAACTGAGATCACAAGGAGCCTGACTTGGCCGTGACTGGTAACAAAGTTCTGTTTTCAGAAGACTTTCTTAAGTCTCTGAAGCCCACAAGGTAGTCAGCTGGTATGGGGTTACTGGTAGAAATGAGTTATTGCATTTAACTGCTGGTTTGTTTGTTTTTTTCCCCACTGTAAAATCTGAAGAGGATTCTTGGTGGATAGAGGACTGATAAGTCTTCTTCGGCCTCTTTCTCATCTTCATGATAAACTTAGGTATTCTTCAGAAGAAGCCCCTGTTCTTTTTTTTTTTTTTTTACCAAGTCCAGAGGAGCTTTTCTTTTCTTGCTGGCAGATCTTTTCACATATTATTGATGGTAAATTAGTTGAGAGCTAGCATGTGATTTCTAGAGACTCCTTGTTGATGTAAGAATATTGGCATGTGGTATTTGTCTGCCTTTAGTTCCTTTTCATTTTGAGACCTTTAACTGCTAGTGGGTCTCAGGGGGGTGATTTTGGCTAATCAGTTTTTGTCTGAACACCGGAAGCCTATAATGCCATAAGCTGATCCAGACATGCTTTCACTAGGCCCATTACCAAACTTAATGTTCCTACTGTCCAAACTGGATGGACTGGTCCAAAGATACCCTGTAACTCAACAGTTGAGGGTCTCTGCAGGGTATTTGTGGCAACCCATTTCACGTACCTTTGAGCCAAGAGTATGTATGTTTCTGCAGGGGCACCCAGAGAGGAGGGGTTGCCTTGCTAGGCAAGGTAGGATGTGTGAAACATCATTATGGGCCAGGAGGGCTGGCTCTACCATTTTCTGGCTGTGTGACTCCACTCAAATGCCTTAACCTCTCTGGGTTTCAGTTTTCTCACTGATAATATCATCTTCACAGATTAGTGTGAGGATTAAATTGAAAGCTCTTTGCATAGTGCCTAGCCCAAAGAGCACATCCATTTGCCAATACTACTATCACTGTTCCAAATTTAAGGCTGAGTCTGAAGAAGAACATAGCTTATTTTCTTATATTACTTACCGAACCAACTTTAAGAACATGTTTGTCTCAGTTTGGAAACGACGTTGTCTCAGAGGGAAAGTCTGCAATCTGCTTTCTCTACTGCTGACTTACCTCATTTAAAAAAAGTCTTTGAGTTGGCCTTAAAATTGTCCTGTCTGTAAAATGAACTTTAGTATTAACCTGTGAGGACCTTTTCCTTCTTAAAAGAAACTACTGTTACTGAGTGGTGAGTAGTGGTGAACAGAATCATCATTTCTGTCAAACTGTAAGCTTTCTGAGGGCAGGACACATTTCAGAGCAAGGCGCAGAAGAGGTTAGTGTTTGTGAAACAAATCTATCTCTGCCCTTGAGACACTGTCAAAATAGCAGTACACCTTGGATCAATTTGGCTTTTCAGTTCCAAATGAAGAAGAAACGATGGTACTGCCCTAGCCTCTTTTATTCCCTCCTTTTTCTAGCTTAGTCATGACTATCCCTGAGCCTACATGTGTTTGGAGCAGGTTTCTGGACAGCTGTTCATCAGGTAAGGGTTTAACATTGACAGCTTTAGCACTGTTGTTGGAAGTCACCAACACAGACTCTTAGAGAGGAGTTTTCCCTGCCCAAGTATCCTTGAATTCAGAGGTAGGTCATAGCAGCTGGGTCAGACCTTGTCAAATATCCCTTTCCCCTTTTCCTTTCCTAATGATTCTTCTCTGGCAAATTTCACAGCCCCATTTCTAATTTCCTGAGTACCGACAGCATATAGTGCACTGAGCAAGGGCTGCCAGCTTCAAATCCAGTTGCAGAGCTTGAACCACTCTGACATGAATCACTTCCCTGAGTTCTAGAAAAGTCCTTTCCCTGGCCATCGGCTGGCCATTTGGGGAATTAAAACATTTTCCTGCTTGGCTTATTATTTGTTTTCCTTCCCACCAGGACCTAATAATAAGGTTTGTTGGCCCTTGCTACAGTCAGAATTTGTTTTCTTCCAACCCCCTGCAAATGACTTGTGCCATGCTTCTAGAATGATCCTACTCTCCTTCTCCTTTGACACCTCGGGGAGAATACCCATTGGTGGGGAAATGGTTCCTCCTCTAGCATAGAATCATAGAGTGTGAAATGTGTGTGAGACTTTAGCTATCATTTAGTAAACTGGTTTTCAAACTTTGCTCTATGGAACTTTGGATTGTTTGAAGGGGCCCTGGGAGAGGATACGGAGAGCAGGCAAAGTGGAATGAAGTAGGCTCTAGGCTCTACCCACACCTCAACTAAAACAATTCCACTTTTATCTGTTTTAAACAATTTAAGGCAGGAAGGGGCACTTGAAAAGCCAGGAATCTGGTTAAATTCTCTCATTTGACAATTGGAGAAACCGAGGTCCCAAAATGGGGGGATTTGCCCAGGGTCACAGAGCTACTGGTAGCAAAGCCAGATTTGCTGACTGCCCTCTTAACATTGGATCAGCCTTGCCATTTTTGTTGAAGGTTAACTTCGAAGCCTTATGTTCCTAATCTGCCCAGTTTTCACTCTCTGCCGTTTGTCGGAGTCCTCTTGTCTCTCTCTGTTATTGCGTCCTTGGTTTTTTTTATCTTCTCACGGAACCCATGTCTTCATTCATTTTGCCAGCAAACATTTGGTGAGCCCCTAGAATGTGCCAGGCACAGCGCCAGTCACTGGGTTGACAGCAGTAAACAGGACACATTCCAAATTGGGAGTGTGACGATGACCATGGAGAAGCTAAGGATGTCATTGAGTCCCATATCAGGAGGCGTCTGCCCCTTCGGGTCTGGAGAAGGCTTCCCTGAGGAAGCAGTGTTAAGCTGAGAACTGAAAGTTGAGCAAGGGTGGGGATAGATGCACCATTTTTAAAAACTGCTCTATATTTAAAAGAGTTAATGCATGCACAGGGTACAAAATTCCCAAGGTACAAAAGGGTAAATGGTGAAAAGTTAGTCTATCGCCCTGTTCTGTACTCATCCTTCTTCTTTTCAAGGAGGAGACCTTGGTTAACTTTACTTGTTTACACTTTGGAGGATAGTCGATGCATTTACAAACACTTGAATGTAATTGTTTTATTAATATTCATATTTTTTTCCTTTTAATTAAAATGGTAGCATACTTCATATACTTCAGCATCTTCATCTTGCCTTTTTCGCTTAATATTCTAAAGAGCATATCATAAAAGTACATGTACGACTGCCTCGTTCTTTTTCATGGTTATGTCATCATTTTTTGTGTGTGTGTGTCTCTCATAATTTTTTAACCAGAACTTTGTTGATGGATATTTAAGGTGTTTACAGTATTTTGCTATTACAAAGGTTGCAGTATGAATAACCTTGTACCTATGTAGTTTTGTGCAATAGAATAAATTCCTAGAAGCAGAATTGCTGCAGTTAAAGAATAAGTAAATACATTTGTAATTTTGATAGCTGTTGCCAGATTGCCCTCCACAGAGGTTGTAGCCGTCTGTACTCTCATTAGCTTCTGAGCAGGGTGCCTGTTTCCCCCAATCAGCACCAATATGGGGCGTTAAATTTTTGGAGTTCTGCATCAATCCGGCAGGTAATGAGGTATTTGGTTGTAGTTTCAATTTATATTTCTTTTCCTATGAGTAAGCTTGAACATGTTTGGTATGTTTGTTGAAGAGCCGTTGTATTTGATTTTCTATGAACAGTCCACATCCTTAGTTATTTTTCCTGTTTGTAGGCACTTTATATATTAAGGAAAACAGACTTATGTCTGTGATGTGATGCAATTTTTTGTGTGTGCTTATCATGTTTTTGGCCATGCAGGAAAATTTAGTTTTTTTCTGTCATTGAATTCATGGATCTTCTAAGCCTTCCAGAATTTTTCTTTATTTTAAAAAAATGTTCTAATGTTTGCATACTTTATATCACGTGGAATGCTCAGCTCTTAAGTGTACAGTTTGATCAGGATCTACATGAAGATTCAGATATCCTGTCACCCCGAGGTTCCTACAGGCCCCCTCCACGGAGTCCCCCACCCAGAAGCAACCGCCTATTTGACTTCTGTCGTGATAGCCTAGTTTATCTCTTCTTTCTGTTCTAGAACTTCATCCAGATAGAAACCCACGATATTTATGATATTTACATTTATACTTGTTAGTGTACGTTCACCCTCCTCAAAAGAAACTTGCGGAGTAAGTAGAGCAGCAGGTGGTGATTGCCCCGCTGTGAGAGGGGGCATGTGAAGACTCAAAAAAAATTTATGTAAAGAGTCGAGGATGCTCCCCCCTGAGCCTAACCCTAAAATGTAACCTGAACTCCAGGGTTTACTCTAAAACCCATAATCTCTAGATGGGAATTATTTTTACTTCTTTTAGTTTTGACTTCTAGGTGTTCGGAATTAATTTTTTTCTTTTTAACACTTTAACCTTTTTTTTTTTTTTTAATTAGAGCAGTCGAAGATTTATAGAAAAACCCTGCAGAAAGTACAAAGTTCCCATGTACCTCCCTATACCCCCACACACATGGTTTTCCTCGTAATTAACATTTGGCATTAGTCTGATACTCTTGTTACAATTGATGATGCAGTATTATAATTATATTTTAAATATAGTCTGTAGTTTGCATTAGGGTTCACTCTTTGTGTTGTACAGTTTTATGGTTTACCTTAAAAAATTTTATTCTGATGACATGTATACAACATAAACTTTCCTATTGTAACCACTTCCAGGTATACAGCTCGGTAGTGGTAAATAGGTTGGCAGTGTTGCACTATCACCGCCACTGCCCATTCCCAGAATAGATGGGAGTATTTTTAATGAGTTTTTTTTCCTTCCTTCTTTTCCTTGGGACCTTGTTTTTCTATTCTTAGATTATGCTACATCTTTGTCTGTGGCCATTGTATTCATGACTCCACCAAGCTCTTCTTTATGATTCTAGAAAACAGAAAACAATTCTGTTTCAGGCTTTATTCCCTTTCGGGGAGATTTTAAAAAGCAGTGCAGCTGCAGGACCAACTAGTGAAACTGTGATGGCCCTACAGCACTGAACTTTTTTTAACTACAGAAGTTAGAGAAGATACAGATATCCTGTCACCCCGAGGTTCAGAAAATGCAGAGCTCCTGTATATGCACCCCCCCCCGCCCCCGCACAGTTTTCCCTGCGATTAACACTTTGCATTTGTGGAGTACCTTTGTTACAATTGAGGAAGGAGAACTATAATCAAACTCTTAACTACGGTCCATAGTTTGCCTTAGTTTCACTGTGTTGTACAGTCCTATTTTTTGTTTTTAAGTGCTGGACTTTTTTTTTTAAATTTATTTATTAATTAAAAAATTAAGAAACCAAAGTGCTGGACTTTTGATGACACTCTTCCCTTGTACAGATGTTCAGCAAGTATTCACAAATTTCGACTGCCACCAGGGGTGCTGGCACTGTCTCCTTTTTTCTGAAATATTTATTTTGCACACCCCTCTACAGAGGGCCCATTTTTCTTTAAGCCTGTGATGGGGACAGTATGCATGTCAGCAGGGTTTTTTTTTTAAATATTTTTATTGACAAATCTCCACAAACATACAGTCCATACATGGTATATAATCAGTGGTTCACAATAGCATGACACAGTTGTGTATTCGCCACCATAATAATTTTTTTTATGAAACATAACCACATATAAACACAAACATTCTTACCATATGATCATTCCATTGTTGTTTTAGAATCAATAACTCACAAAATCATCACATAGTTGTATATTCATCATCATGATCATTTCTCAGAACATTTGCATCAATTCAGAAAAAGAAAAAACTCATACATGCTATACCCCTTACCCCTCCCTTTCATTGATCACTAGCATTTCAGTCTACTAAATTTATTTTAACATTTGTTCCCCTTATTATTTATTTATTTTTAATCCATATGTTCTACTCATCTATCAATAAGGTAGATAAAAGGAGCATCAGACACAAGGTTTTCACAATCACACAGTCACATTGCAAAAGCTATATCATTATACATTCATCTTCAAGAAACATGGCTACTGGAACACAGCTCTACATTTTCAGGCAGTTCCCTCCAGTCTCTCCATTATACTTTAACTAAACAGGTGATATCTATTTAATGCATAAGAATAACCTCCAGGATAACCTCTCGACTCTGTTTGGAATCTCTCAGCCATTGACACTTCATTTTGTCTCATTTCTCATTTCTCTCTTCCCCTTTTCCCTAGAGAAGGTTTTCTCAATCCTTTGACGTTGAGTCCCAGCTCATTCTAGGATTTCTGTCCCACGTTGCCAGGAAGCTCCACACCCTTGGGAGTCATGTCCCACGTAGAAAGGAGGAGGGCAGTGAGTTTGCTTGTCATGTTGGCTGAGAGATAGAGAGAGATCATGTCTGAGCAACAGAGGAGGTTCTCTTGGGGGTGACTCTTAGGCCTAATTTTAAGTAGGCTTGGCCTATCCTTTGTGGGGTTAAGTTTCTTAGGAACAAACCCCAAGATTGGGGGCTTAGCCTATTGCTTTGGTTGTCCCCACTGCTTGTGAGAATATCAAGAATTCTCCACTTGGGGAAGTTGAATTTTCCCCCTTTCTCACCATTCCCCCAAGGGGACTTTGAAAATACTTTTTTATTCACTGTTTAAATCACTGTGGGATTTATTGGGGCATCACTCTGGACAAACCTACAAAATCTCATCAGCAGGGTTTTAAATACATGGCTTAAAAAGTTAGGTTTATGGAGTACTCCTAGGATTGTGGCATCAAAGTCATATAATCTCCTGAGTGCGTGTGTGGGAAAGCAGATTTACAGTGGGGACTGCAGCAGTGGCTCCTCACACATGAAGCCAATAGTTCCAGATGTGTCTCTCCGTTAACATTTTGACCATGTCATCCCCTTGAGGCATTCCTTGTAAATGCTGAGATTCAGGGGGATCCCAGCCCAGAACACTGTCTCCTTAGCAAAAGTGATTCGTCACAGGAGCCAGAACAGTTTCCAAACCCTCCCTCAGTCTTTTGCCACGAAATTCCCTCTAATTATTGCTTTTTTAAAGTACCCTGCTACTTCCAAAGATGAATTCAAAACCCTAAGCTTTCTCTGGCTTTAGTTGGCTGCCTGTTCTCAAATGTGGCTTGCGTACATGATAAGTCAAGGAATACAGCATCAGCCCTCTGGCCTCTGTGGGATAGGGATGAGGTGTATGGTGAAAGCTTAGCAGTGCAGTAAAAGCACTAGTCCAGCTCCTCTAGGGCTTAACTGTAGGTTTTTTTCCATTTCCACAAAGAATGAAAATTCTCTTTTGCACTGCCACTCAAGAGGCAACTGTAAGACCTGGTACCAGCATGAGGAAGCTCATAGCAGAGAAAGGACACAAGGAAACGCCAGCTGAGTAGCTAGCAAGGTATAGATGATCGTGGACTCGTTCACCATGAAGAAGCGAGCCCTGCTTGTGAGTGTATTTTATCACCTTTGGGGATGGCTTTCCAAGAGTATTTCACTTTCCCTACCTCCCCTTCTTCCTCTAGTTTATTTCTCTGTATATAAAGCAACTTTAGAGGAATAAGATTTCCATATCATCGGTCCCATTGGGCCCTCTTCAGAGGGATGTGTGAAAAAGGTACTGCAGAAAAAAATAAGACAGTGCCAGTGCGCCTGGTGGCAGTTGAAATTCGTGAATACTTTCTTAGCATCTGTAAAAGGAAGAGTGTCATCGAAAGTCCAGTACTTAAAAATTAAAAAAAAAAAAAAAATAGGCCTGTACAGCACAGTTAACACTAATGTAAACTATGGACTGTAGTTAATAGCATTATTATAGGTTTGTTTTCATCAACTGTAACAAAGTTTTACCACCCAAATGCAAAGTGTTAATAATAGGGAAAATTGTGTGTGTGTGTGTGTGTATGAACTCTATATTTTCTACATGTATTTTCTACAACTTCTGTAATTAAAAAAAAAGTTCAGTTCTGTAAGGATATTAGCAGCTATTACAATTTCACTAGTTGGTCCTGCAGCTGTATTGCTGTTTAAAATCTCCCCAAAAGGGAAGCTTCTCCCCTGCCTTCCACCTCTTGATCAGCTGCGTACAACTCGAATCTGTCACCAGCAGGTTGTATCCTAGAAATTTAGCAGGTTGTATCCTCCAGATGTGTTATGCCTGCAGGTAAGAGGAAGGCCCCTGGATGACCTTTTCTGCTAGAGAAGGCAGCTTCTTACTTGTGTTGGAGGTCTCCCATATGAAAGAATTTCTGGGCAGCACTGAGGTTAAACATCTACTTTTAGTGTTTGTATGTTACTTTCTGCGAGTCTTTGTGTCCTGTGATCTTTAGCCTTTTTTACCTCCAGTTTTCCCTCTATTTAGATAACTACTAACCTTAAGAGGGCACTGTCTTATTTTGGACTCTTCTGTTATGCTCTCAAGTCCATGACTTCTTATTAGCCTTCTCAAACCATACAGCCCTTTAATATGTGGCAGAAATTGCATGATCTTTCATGCTCATTCTCAGGGTTCCAAAAAGAACCTCTAGGTTGGCGAGGTTTCTCTGAGAAAATGGATTTATGTGTGTTCAGAAAAAAAGATCTGTAATGTAAGCATATTCAAGTTGAAAGCAAATGCTAAATAGTTACATAGCAGAGCTGTCAGATCAGGCTGAGACTACCCAGGATGTTCAATGGCCCCTTTTCATTTCTTTCAACAACTGTTAATTGAACGCTCACCATATGCCAAGTCCTGGGGGAGGGTGAATGGAGCCGGGAACCAGGCCACCATGGAGCCTCCCTTTGTGGATCTCTCCAGCCCTGGCTCACACTGTGAGGACCATCAAGTGAGAGTCCCCATGGCAGCAATGGCATCCCCGGACGCAGCAGTCTCCTCTGCCATTTCTCACAGCCCCCATGGAACAGTGCCATCATCCGTTTTTAACTTTGCAAAGCAAAAGGAAAATAGAAATGTGTCTTTTTCTCTAGACCGTTTGTCAGTAAATCCTTTATTCTTTTATTCTAACTGGGTTTACAAAGACCTGAAGGCAGCCCAGGGTCTGTATGTTTTTGTTTCCCGTCTATCACTGAAACAAAACCTCTCAGTGTGAGGAATGTCCCAATGCTATCCTGCCATAAATGCAAGCTTAACCTGGAAGTATACAGCTCGGCTGCAGAGGGGCTGTGTTGGCGTCAGAGGCTTTGGGAATAATTGTTCACATCTATCGTACCAGCAGCCTCATCTTACCACTAATCTTCTGTGGGAGAAACTGAAAGGAAAATCGAAAGATATTGATGTGTTATATGTTTGAGTTCATTCATACAGACAATAAAAGGGACAAAGTGGAATGAGGTTTCTCCATTCAAATTTCTGTTTTAGGGTCATGTCATTTTTATATGATAGTATATTACAGATAGGGCTGGAAGATTACAGTTAAAATCCTCAAGATTTGAACTGCATCTTCTTTCTTTCTCAGTTCAGATAAGAAGGGTTCCTTCATCATTAGTGGATAGGTGCTAAGCGCAGACAGAACTGAGATGTGTTCCCAGCCACTTTGAAGTGTACAGTCTTAAGCAGGTTATCTACCATCCCTTAGCCTCAATTTGCTTATCTGTAAAATGGGGTTTAAAAGCAGTTACCTCATTGACAGGGTTAATGATTATGGATTAAATGAGATAATGTCTATAAAGCCCCTGGTTTATGAAGGGGATCAGTAATGATAGTTTCTCAATAACTATAGAACAATCCCAGAAGCCTCTACCAGGCACCTAGGATACTTGGCTGCTTTGTGGCATCTTTTATCTGTCATCTCTTGACCAGAAGGAATTAGTGAAGTACATAGTAAGTGTTCAATGAATGCTTATTGAATGAATGAGTGAGCCTTTGTATTTTCTTTGTCCTATTGTCTTAGAACAGCATTTCATCCCATGCACTGGGTGATGTCTCATAAAATGCTTTGAGAAAACTTGTCAGATAGATTTGGGAAATGCTTTGGAGTCTACAATATAGATTCTAGCTCATTTTGGAGATGAATAATGCATACTGCTATAATGGAAGCCCAGAAAAGTTATAAAGGGAAGAAACTCACTTAGCTTTAAACTCACAATTTTCCAAGCTCATTTCACTACACAGGGTAATAATGGTACCTCCAGGAGGCTGTGATGAGGCTTCAGTGAGTTGACATGTGTAAAGCTTAGAACAGAATGGGCACCATTAAGGGGCTGCTGGGATCATGATTAAGTGCCTTTTAATGTCTGTGGACTTTTCCAGAATATTTAACCATTCCCCTAATGATAGACATTTAAGTTATTTCTGGGCAGTGTGCTGCAGTAAAACCCTTATACAGACATCCTTGTTCAGATAATTCCACAGTAGAGTCCCAGAGGTAGAATTGCTGGGTCAAAGGATGCACACATTCAAAATTACCCTTCAGAATCTGACCAGCCATTCTCTAACAGATCATTTGCCTGGTAAAGAGATGAGGTGCTCTCTTCCCTGACCATCTGCATGTTGGGCCCTTTTCTTCTCCTCCGCCTTACCCTAACTGAAAATGGAATGGAGCGTAACTGAAAGTCGCCCCTTTCTTCTGTCTTGCAGAGTCTGGCTGCAAATAAGGAACCAAAATGACTGACTCAAAATATTTCACCACCACCAAGAAAGGTACTGTTTGTTTTGCTGTGGAGCCTTGACCATCTTTTTCCCTGACTGACCCTCCTGTTGCTCCAGCAGGGGTGGAGGGTGGGATTTGGAGGCCTGAGAGTGGGTGATAGAGGTGACCCAGAGCTTCTTGACCCTGTGGATTAGGAAAATGGAATTGTTGTTGGTATAAGAAACTGACCTCTCCCTTTAGAACTCAGGAAGGGAAGAGCATTAGCTCCAAGAATAGGGGAAAAAAACCTTTTTCCTCCCCCCATGACTTAAAATTGTCTTTGCTTTTTTTTCCCCCCAGGGGAAAAGAAAATACACATAATCCTATCAGCACCTCTGCAGGGATGTCTGTGTGTGTGTGTCTGCTCCTTATCCAGAGACACATGTTTTAGGTGGCTGCAAAGTTGATATCCTGTTTTTCATTTGACATTATCATAAACATTTCCCCACAGTTATAACGCTTCAGTATTAATCTGTAAAGCTGCCGCACTGAAATTTGCTAAGCTCATCTTATGTTGTTAGGATTTTGTTTGTTTCAGCTTTTAGAGAAATGGAAGATTACTGTAGTGACTGACAAGAGTGTTTTAACCCTGTAGGCGTCTTTCTGACAAGCCCTTTCCTCCTCCCTCCTCCCTTCCAAATGAGAGTTACACATTCCTGCTGACCTGCCCAAAAGAATGTGCTGTTAAGTCAGCTGAGCCAGGACCTGACCCTGACCCTTCAGCAGGCATTTTGTGTATTTGTCCAGCCAGTTTTTACTGAGCCCCGACCATGTGGGTGGAGAAGACCAGGTCTCCGATCTGGTTTTGCTTGCAGCTGAACTGGGAAGAGAGTCCCTTGAGTAGTAATCACACAAAGAGTGTTGGGAGCTAAGATAAGGGAAGCACAGGGTGTGGCTGGAGGAGTCACAGAGATAGCCAGACCAAGGGGGCATGGGTAAGGGGAGGGGAGCAAGGGGCAGGAACTTAGTGGAGCACGTGTTGGTGAGGAGTGTGGTGAAAGAAGAGGCTGGAAAGGTTTGCAGGGACCAGGCCGCAGGGAGTGAACTTAGTGCCAAATGTATTGGGGTGCCAGTAGCATGTGTCTTGTGGGATTTCTTTGGGGGGTGGGTCTGGAGAATGATGCCCAGGTTCAAATCTTGAATCTAACATCAGTGATGGGTTTAAGCAAGGGAAGGTCCAAGGCAGATTCTGATAATGGATTGAAGAGGATGGAACTGGAGGAAGGCAGAAAGATCAGTACCATAGCCCAGATGAGAGGTGATGGTGCCAGAGCCAGGGGGTTAGCCCCAGAGGGAGAAGGAATGGATGCTCTGAGAGCAATTTAGGAAGGAAAAGCGATGAGTGACTGGATTGGGGGCCCTCAGAGGAAGGAGGCCTTTCAGAAGCAAACAGATCCCAGGTTCACCACCCTCTACCCCTACCCCCCAGCCCTGCGCTTTTGGGGTTGAGGTCTCAGGCCTAGACCTGTCTTTCATTGTCAGCTGTACTGTATCTGACCAAACACTTCGAGCAAGGCAGGGATAGGTCTGCAGCAGGGTCCAGGGTCCAGGTTGTCATGGTCATGCTGGATATTAGAGCGAGGAGACACTGGCTCCCTTGGTGTCTTAGAGAAGAGGACGTGTTCCTTTCAACCCTCCAGGGCCCTGAGTCTGAACTCAAGGTCTGTAGATTCTGCCTGGCTTCCTTGAGCGATATCTGCAGTGCAGCCCTCCTTCACCTGTGCTGTATGATTGTTTTTAATTAATCTTGTTTGCTGTCTCTCAAATCAAGTTCTTTACTGAACTCCGCATTGGTCAGTCAGTCATGATAAAAGCCTACTTTCCTTTTCCACTGTAAATCCACCTAAAACTTCCTTGGCACTTTCCCTCCCATGGTAGTCTCTGCTTCACCCCCACTCCAGAGGGAAGCCTGGGGCTCTCATTCTGCAAAAGAGGGATCCAAGGCAGAGAACGGGATGCCTCTAGGGTCACATGGTGAATTAATAATAATACTGGGCACCATCAATTCAGGCCCACTGGGTGCCAGGCACTCAGGTTAGCCTTTCACATACAAGGGTTAGATGAAAGAGTTCAATGCCCCAGTAAAGGTAGAGAGCACAGACAAGGACACGGGTTTAGAGAAGCAAAGTGAGTTATCCTGGGTATGCCAGAGAATAGTGACTTAGGTTATTGTCTCCAGAGTGGCAGGCCTACTTTCGAGTCCTGGCCCTACCATCCACTAGCTGTGCATTCTTTGGACAAGTTGCTGACTCCCTAACAGCTTCCATTTGCTTATCTGTAAAATAGGGGAAAATGTAGAATTATTGTAAGGATGAAAGGGGAAACTGCATGGGAAAAAGTTATCGGTCCTGATTAAGCAAAGGCTCAGGAAAAGCTGGCTCTGTTTTGAGGTATGGGGGCCTGTCTGACTCCAGGGTTTGCCCTAAGGGTTATAGGGTCCTGACTTCCTCTCCACAGCAGGCCCTTGAGCAACCCCACTTCCTCATTTGCTTTTTCCTGGTCATCGGGTTCCTAAGAACAATTTATTATGTGCTAGGGCCCTAGTGTTTAGTTGAATTGCCATTTTCAGAGCTGGATACCACTTGTGGCTCAGGAAGTGAAACCCCATACAAGCTGTTTTTTCTAGATGTTCAAGGAAAACTGGAAAAGACTATGTGTGGGAATGGATCAGATCCCACTCTCAACCTTAAATACCCAGATTCCATCACACTCACCCTCGACAGTCTTTGGTTGAGAGTGGCTGACATTGTGTTTCCTCTATATTTTCAGCAGTCCAGCTGAGCAGGACGTGCCCTCATGCTTTTGCTCCCTTAGAACCTCCATAGCTCCCATGCTACCTCTCTCTTTGATCCACCATGACTTCTAAGCTTCCATCTTGATAATTCCCTCCCAGGAGACATTCTGGTCCCTCCTTCTTGTCCCACTGAGACCAAGGGCCTAAAGCTATGCTCAGCTCACAGCATAGTTTTGTCTTCCTTCCCTCTCACCTGTTCCTTTGGAAGTTGGGGAAGAGGGTATCATCACCTGGCAGGGTAGGGATGGGGCGCTTATACCTGCCTCCTTTTCTTAGGGGAGATCTTTGAGCTGAAGGCAGAGCTCAACAGTGACAAGAAGGAGAAGAAGAAGGAGGCAGTGAAGAAAGTGATTGCTTCGATGACCGTGGGCAAGGATGTCAGGTATGCAGGAGTGGGCAGGGTGGCAGCCGGAGGCTGGCTGACAGGGAGGGTCAGGAGCCTGGGTCCAGTTCAGATTCTCTCTCCACGTGCCCCCTATAGCTCCCTCCATTAACCTCCTTTCCAAACAAAAGACTGTTTACACAGGTGTTACAAGCACAAGTGCCAGGTGGGATCAGACAGTATTGTGAGGGAGTGGGGTGGGCTGGGGTAAAGAGGCCCCGGGAAATGGCACGGATAGGGCCTGACCCCTGTCAGAAACTCCAGAGGATTGCTCCATCCAGGAAATGAACCTGGTGGGGCCAGGTCTTCTGGATTTTAAAAAGAACTGACAGTCTGTATTTTTTATTTTAAATATCCCTATTTTAAAGTGCCAGATGATGTTAAACAAATAAGGAAACAAACACAGGATGGTCCAAGTAAAACACATCTGTAGATTGTATCTGTCCAAAGTGTTATTACTTTGTAATCTCTGGTTTGTATCTGATTGCCAGAGCAGATCAGTATAGGATTGCTCCCCACTTCCCCTACTGCCTATCACATGCTGTCCCCTGCCTATAATGCCCCTTCCGCTTTTCCGTTTACCCAGTTCATTCTTTTGCTTTAAAAATCCATCTGAGGACCACCTTCTCCCTTCTGCCTTCCCTCCTCACCCCAGCCCACAGGTATCTCTTTCTGCCGTGAACTGGCAGCATTTGCTCTCTGTTCCTGTCACCCGACACTGATTCTAGACTGTACAGAATGAGCAGGTATCTTCTCATGTGTTTTTGTGGTTACCTGCCCACTACATCATTAAGTCCCAAAGGCAGGGACTGAATTTTATGATAGCTTACATTGGTACAGTATTTGAGTCTACAGAACACTTTCAGATTTGTTTTCTTAGACACTCCTTACATTTCCCATATTGTAGGTAATGGCATTTTTACTGCCAAAAAAAAAAAACACAACAGCTAAAGAAGTTAAACAATTGCCCAAAAGTTACATTGTTTTAACAGAACTAAGCCCTAAGCCCAGCATTTCTGAAATCCAAATCCGGGCTGCTTTTGCCCATGCCCTGTCCTCTGTGCCCTTGTGGTACCCAGCCCTGTGTCCCATAGACCTGGGTGCTGTCATGGAACAGCTCCCCCATCCAGGCCCTGCGACACCATTGCACAGATCCAGACTTCCCCATGGATTGCGCTATTCCATCGCCACCCTTAGCAAGGTCCTGACGGTGACAGAGGAGAAAAAATTACGCAGAGAAGAGAGACCTGCCAAAGATGAAGCCGCAGGGGATCAGATCTCTGCTGGAAAACTGGGCCTTCTTCCAAATGAGATTACTTCAGAGACAAAGCTGCTTTCCTTAAACTAGCTAGAACACCAGTGTCACCTCCTCACAGAGGAAACGTCTTTGTTCTTCTGTCTCCGAAGAGCTTGTTTTGCTGATGTGACAGGAACGGAAGAGCAACTCAGGCTCATCAGCAGTTCTTGCTCCTTTCCCTCTGCTCCCCCTTCCTGGTGCATCTTTTGAGGTGACACATCAATTCCAACTTCCACTGAACCCCTGGGGGTTGGCCATGGTGGCCTCTTTCCTGCTTAGGAGGTTCACTTTGACCCCGTAAGTCTCTAAGTTACCATGTCCCTGCCCATGAAAACACTAGAACTAAGGGGGAAGGTGATGATTCCAGAGATAGAAAATTGGTTTCCAATCAGATGTCATATCTAAGACTCTGGGACTATTGGTTCTGTGTTGACAAAGGTTCCACTCAATATAAAGGCAGTCATGAGCGTGGGCTTTGGAGGCAGACCCAGCTTCGCAGGCAGGTGAATTAGGTACGAGCACCAAGCTTGTCTTCCATCAGAATGGGACTAATCCCCTGGTCTCTCAGCCCTGTTAAGGGAGATAAAGTATGGAAAGCTCTGAGTACCAGGCGCTGGTTCCGGGTATGCTGGTGCTGGCTTTTAGTGGATGCCAGAACTGGTTCTTGTGATGAAGATGGAGTCCCATCACTGCTTTCTAATACACTCTAGAACCAACAGTCCAACATAAGGGGTGACATTAAGTCTCAGGGAGGGAAAAGGCTTAGTTTTCATTTACTCAGCACCTCCCAGATGTTAAAGACAAGTATCTCATTTAAGATATTAGATGAGACTAGTTGTCTCATTTAATTGACATCAGGGCTCTAGAGAGTGGGTTTTGTTACATCTTTTTTACAGATGAGGAAATGAGATTCGGGGATTGAAGGAGTTTTCCCAACATCGTGCAATTAGCAAGAAGCATAGCTTGGATTGGAGCCAGGTCTGATGGGCTCCAGAGCTCATGCTTGAACCTTGAAAAAAGGATATATATTTTTTTTGGTTTTTAGAATCATCTCTAGGATTCCTTTTCTACCCATAGGTGTTCATGGTGACAGAGTATAGTTATGTCCTCCCCTTTACTAGGAGATCCTGTTTATCCTTCTTCCTTCTCATCCACTGCTCACACATACTCACACCCCTATGAGATTACCTATCTGAAAATCTTCCTTTGCCTTTTTCCTTCACTGGCCCCGTTTTGCCCTTTCAGTGCCCTCTTCCCTGACGTGGTGAACTGTATGCAGACGGACAACCTGGAGCTGAAGAAGCTGGTATACCTGTACCTGATGAACTATGCCAAGAGCCAGCCTGACATGGCCATCATGGCTGTCAACACCTTTGTGAAGGTGAGTCCCAGCTGGGCAGGAGGGTACGGGTGTTCACTGCTCCATCCTCCCTTGGGCTTCTTGGTGAAAGTACTCAGGCTCTCACCCAAGCTCTCAGACCACCTTCCCTGGACCTCCTCCTCCGGCAGAGGACGCCCACTATCTTCAGAAAATCAGCTGAAGACCCTGCTTAACTCATTCTGTGTGAGGTTACACTGAGCCTGTTGAATCCCTTCATGCCCCTTGGTAGGTCAAGATTTAGCAAGCTTCTGAGAGCTTCTTATGTTCCTCTTCTAAATTTTGCTCCTTTCTACATTTCTCTCCTCCAGACTGATGGGCAAGTAGGGACATGAATATTCAGCTCTTGTTATCTCCCCTAGTCCTTGTTGATGCTCAGATATGGAAAACTGAGGGTTTCTGTGAGTCATTGGCAAGATTGAGGGCTGTGGTACTGGATGTGCATGTCTTAGGTGAGCTCCTGGCCTTCCTGACAGCCTCAGTTTCTTCATCTGTGAAAGGGTTCCAGTATTACAGATCTACTGTGAGGTTAAATGAGAGAATGTGTGAAGCTCCAGGTGCATGCTGGGTACCCGCTATATGGAATTTACTTTTCTGCTGTTGCTGCAGTCGGTGGGAGACTTCACAGCAGCTGACTCACACTCAGCCCAGCTGGGCTTGGAACTCCTGACGTGAGCAGGCCAGGGAGAATCCGAAGCCACAAATGTCTTGTTGTCCCTCTCTTGTCCCTGGCCAATGGCTGGTTCCTCTCAGGACTGTGAGGACCCCAACCCCCTGATCCGGGCCCTGGCCGTGCGGACCATGGGCTGCATCCGTGTTGACAAGATCACAGAGTACCTGTGCGAGCCCCTCCGGAAGTGCCTGAAGGACGAAGACCCGTATGTGCGCAAGACAGCGGCTGTGTGTGTAGCCAAGCTTCATGACATCAATGCCCAGCTAGTGGAGGACCAGGGCTTCCTGGACACCCTGAAAGACCTCATCTCTGACTCTAACCCCATGGTAAGCAGTCTCACCCATCAGGCACCTCACCCCCACCACCTTGCTTTAAAAGACTTTGGCTTAACCCTCTGTCAGACAGTTTCTGCAGCTTGAAGCTTTGCTGGGTGGGTTAACCCTTCTCGTGCCCTGCAGTGATACAGGCGTGGTCTGTGGTTTCCTTCTCTGTGACCTCCCTAACTAGCTATGTGGCTTGGACAAACTTCTTAACCTTTCAGAGCCCTCTTTTTTTCATCAGTAAAACAGATCTAACTCTCTGTGCCTGGCAGGAGTGCAGTGGGGGCTCCGAGCCGTGAAGGTAATCTGCCTGGCGTGGCCTAGCACTTGGTCAATACTAGAGCCCTCTTTCTGCCCTTTCCAGTCACCATCAGGGTGATGTCCTCCACCAGGGCCACCTGTAAACTTAGAATGTGAGGTGCTTTTCCCCTTTCCTACATTCTGCAGGGTTGTAAAGAAAGTAGCATATCATGGGAGACAAGGCACCAGGATGTGGCTAGGGAACACTGATGTCATCGTACACAGCGGTAGCAGCATGTTAGATGATAGTCAGGTGTGTGGCCAAGCTTCATGATAACCATGAAATGCACAAACCCTTCAACCCAGCCATTCCCTCTCTGTATCCTTTAGAAACATAGATCCCACACAGGCCCTGGGAGGTCAGCACAGGAATGGGCATTATAGCACTATTCATCATCGGGAGAGATGAAAACAAAACATTTGGAACACAGATAAAGACAATTGCTTTAGTGAAAACGGGTTGAGGGCCCAGAGCTTCACTTGGCAAGCCTCTGCCCTCCAGCCCCAATCCAGCAGCCTTGTGGGGCTCTGAGAAGCAGTTTGACCACTAAAATGAGCTGTTGTAACTGGTAAACGGATATACTGTGTAAAGGTGTTGGGATCCCTTTCTGTTGCCAGGCACTTGGTTTTGCCTTGTTTTTTGTCTTGCCTCTCCTTTTCCTTAAGAGATGCAGTTATTTAAGTCCCCATTTGCAGATGAGTCAGTAGGATGAGTGTAAGGAGTAGATTTTGCTAATGCTCGAGAGCCTGTCCTCCAGGTCACATTCCTCAGGATATATGCCCTCTAGCCACCCAGCATCAGTGGGGCTGGGGAGCACCAGTCCCACCACCTCCTGGCCTGTGAGCAACCGCTGCCCCTTCCACCCTCTCAACCAGGTCGTGGCAAACGCAGTGGCTGCCCTCTCAGAGATCGCCGAGTCACACCCTAGCAGCAACCTGCTCGACCTGAACCCGCAGTCCATTAACAAGCTGCTGACAGCCCTGAACGAGTGCACCGAGTGGGGCCAGATCTTCATCCTGGACTGCCTTGCCAACTACATGCCCAAGGATGACCGGGAGGCCCAGAGGTGAGTAGGCTGCCCCTTGCTGGCTAGCCCAGCTTTACCTGGTCTTCGGGGAGCTCCCCCACAAGCTGAGCCTGAGGCCTCCAGTGGGCCCCTTTCCTAGGGCTTTTCCCCCAGACCATCCTCAGTCACACCTCAGGGGCAGCCCGTCCACTTCACATCCCTGCAGAGACAACCTGTTAGCAGCATGCATGTTGCTTCAGGGAGTCAACTCACTGCTCACTGTGGGCGCAGACCAAAGCCAGGACCTGAGCTGGGAGCAAAGAGAGACCCCAGTCACCTCAGGAGGTAGAGGTGATGGGGAGCATCTGTGCCACTGTGCACTGACTTTTCACAGGGTGCCTGGGGCTCAGCAGACACTTTGTAGCAGTAAAGTAATCCTTACTGCAGTACTGTGAAAGAGGTCCCATTCTCATCTTCATTTTGCAGATAAGGAAACTCTGGCTTAGAGAGGTGGAGGGAAATGTGCAGTGTTGCCCAGCTGGGACTCAGCTGGCTCTTGCTCTAAACCAGCAGGTTGCCCTTCTGAATCCCCTAACCGTAGATGGGGCAGAAGGGAATTGACATTTACAAAATATTTGCTACATACCAGGCTCTCTTCCCAGTGCTTTCCCGCAGAACTGGGCTCTAGATCTTTCTCCTGCGAAAGACATAATGTTTTGATAGCTAAAAGCAGGATGTTTTCCCTTGTGTGTCTCCTGTTTGCCCCATTGGAATGGACCCCAGCATCTGTGAGCGGGTCACCCCCAGGCTGTCCCATGCCAATTCCGCTGTGGTGCTGTCTGCTGTGAAGGTGTTAATGAAGTTCATGGAGATGCTGTCCAAGGACCTGGACTACTACGGCACCCTCCTCAAGAAGCTGGCCCCGCCCCTGGTCACGCTGCTGTCCGCGGAGCCCGAGCTGCAGTACGTGGCGCTGCGTAACATCAACCTCATCGTGCAGAAGAGGTGAGGGCCGGTGCTGCCCCCTCCCCAGGCACAGGCTGTGTGCACGCTGCGGGGCGTCTCCCGCTGAGGGCTGTGCTTGCTGAAGGGACGCAGGCCTGTTGCAGTTGGGGAAGTCCCAGAGAGTAGCTTGACTCTGGTTCCCATCTGGAGTAATTTGACTGCCAGGGGACATTTGGCAATGTCAAGAGATCCTTTTGGTTGTCACAGCTGGTGGGGAGGGGCTGTGGAATCTAACGGGAGGATGCCAGGGATGCTACTCAACAACCTGAAATGTGCAGAACAAGCCCCACAACTAAGAATTATCCTGCCCAAGATGTCAGTAGTGATGAGGTTGAGAAACCCTGGCTTAAGCCAACCAGGCTAGGTAAAGGCTAGAGTGGAAGTTCTTTTTTTTTTTTAATTTCTTTTTTTAAATACCACAAAAACAAACGCAAACATTCTTATTTTGATCATTCCATTCTACATATATAATCAGTAATTCACAATATCATCACATAGTTGCATATCATGCTCATTTCTTGGAACATTTGCATCAATTCAGGAAAAGATAAAACAAAAGCAGAAAAAAATTTATACATGCCAAACCCTTTACCCTGCCCTTTCATTGCTCACTAGCATTTCAAACTAAATTTATTTTAACATTTGTTCCCCTATTATTTATTTTTATTGTATATGTTCTACTCATCTGTTGATAAGGTAGATAAAAGGTAGAGTGGAAGTTCTTAACCCCTACACGGTGAATGGCCCCCTGAAAGGGTATATAAAATTTTTTCTGGGGACAGACTCCACAGCTCTAGTCAAATTCCCTAAGATTGGAGGACTTCAAGATGGTGGAGAACCATTGGACTTTGATTAGGAGGAATACATGA
Organism: Myrmecophaga tridactyla; assembly: GCA_004026745.1. Taxonomy (NCBI): domain Eukaryota; kingdom Metazoa; phylum Chordata; class Mammalia; order Pilosa; family Myrmecophagidae; genus Myrmecophaga; species Myrmecophaga tridactyla. The sequence goes on from PVIY010014799.1 coordinate 23,059, forward strand.
GAGTCACCAGTATGCTGTGTGGCCCATTTTCCTCTACTCCCTGAGAATGACTGCAACAGTAAGACACTGGTCCTGAGGGAAGGGGTCCAGTATCTAGGGTGAGGTGGGCTAAAGACCAAGTGTGCAGGAAGGGTGCTCTGAAATAATCATCCCCTTTCCTGTGAGGGAGCCCTGCAGCTCTGTGGAATGGGCTTGGCTCCTGAGTTCTGCTCCCAGCTTTTTTTTTTTGATTAAGAAATCTTCACACGCATACTGTGCAACCATATTATACAATCAGTGGCTCTTAATATCATCATATAGTTGTGTATTCATCACCATGATCATTTTTAGAACATTTGCATCACTTCAGAAAAAAGAAATAAAAATAAAAAGTAAAAAAACTCACACATCCCATACCCCTTATCCTTCCCTCTCTCTGACCACCAGCATTTCAATCTGTCCATTTTTTTACATTTTATCTACACCTATTTTTTTAATTAATTTATTTTTTTATGAAACAAAACCACATACAAGCACAAATATTCTTACCATATGATCATTCTGTTCTTGTTATGTAATCAGTAACTCACAATACTATCACATAGTTGTATATTCATCATCATAATCATTTCTTAGAACATTTGCATCAATTTAGCAAAAGAGATAAAAAGAAAACAAAAAATTTCATACATACCATACCCCTTACCTCTCCCTTTCATTGATCACTAGCATTTCAATCTACTAAATTTATTCTAACATTTGTTCCCCCTATTATTTATGTATTTTTAATCCATATGTTTTATTCGTTTGTCAGCAAGGTAGATAAAAGAAGCATCAGACACAAGGTTTTCACAATCACACTGTCACATTGTGAAAGCTATATCATTATACAATCATCTTCAAGAAACATGGCTACTGGAACACAGCTCTGCATTTTCAGGCCGTTCCCTCCAGCCTCTCCACTACATCTTGAATAACAAGGTGATATCTACTTAATGCATAAGAATAACCTCCAGGATAACCTCTCGACTCTGTTTGGAATCTCTCAGCCATTGACACTTAGTCTCATTTCACTCTTCCTCCTTTTGGTCAAGAAGGTTTTCTCAATCCCTTGATGCTGAGTCTCAGCTCATTCTAGGATTTCTGTCCCACATTACCAGGAAGGTCCACACCCTGGGAGTCATGTCCCATGTAGACATGCAAATACTTTTTTATTCACTGTTCAGATCACTCTGAGATTTATCACGGCATCACTCTGGACAAACCTACAAAATCTCATGCCTACTCAAGGTTCCAAGTACTATGGTGTTCAATTAAGCTGTCCACATAAGTTATTTTAGGAAATGCACTAGTCAAAATATAAATTTTGTACTAGATAAACATTTTTTTTGCTTTGGTCTCACACATAAGTTAAAGTTTTAAAATATAAATTACCATCTATTTTCAACATCCTGCAGTATTGACATTCGTTTGTTCTTCCTCATGCAAAAACATTTTTAAATTTATACATTTAATCACTATCATTATACACTTTTATCCCTCCCTCTCATTGACCACCAGCATTTCAATCTATCCCATTTTTTACATTTTATTGTTATTTTTATCCTTTTTGTTTTTTTAACTCACCTGTCCATACCCTGGATAAAAGGAGCATCACCGGTTTTCATGATCACCTGATCAAACTGTAAAAGTGTATAGTTAAAGAGGTTCTCTGGGGGTAACTCTTAGGCACAATTATAGGTAGGCTTAACATCTCCTTTTCAGGAATAAGTTTCATAGGGGCAGACCCTCAGATCGAGGGCTCAGCCTATTGAACTGGTTGTCCCCACTGCTTGTGAGAATATCAGGAATTCCCTAGATGAAGAAATTTAATATTTCCTCCTTTCCTCCTGCCCTCTAAGGGCACTTCGTAGATACTTTTTTATTCTCTGCCAAAATTACTCTGGGATATATCGGGGCATCACAGTAACTTGGACAAACCAACAAGATCTCATGCCCTATTCAAGATTCCATGTAATTATGGTGTTCAAGTAAACTAACCATACTAGTTAAATTAGATAATGTGCTACCCAAAATATAAATTTTGCACCAAATAAGCCTCTTTCCCTTTTGTCTCACACAGAGGTTGAAGTTTGGAAATATGGACGATATTATCCTTTATCCAGTGTTCTGTTTACCTTAATCCTATCCAGATCAGCTTCATTCATATATCTAGTCTAAGTCTGATCACTTCTTCAGGTTTCTTAACAGTTTGCTCCCAGCTTTTTTGGTCAGAGGGCTTGAATGTAATATATCATGACAGGCACCATTCTTGGGGCCAAGGATGCGTGGAGGCATACTGTCTTGGGAGAGAGCAGATGCTCTTTCCTATTATAACATCAGTCTAATTTTTAGCACACTCTTGAGGTCCCAAAGATACCAGGTGAACTGGGATTTCTGCGAAGGCTTGGGAGGTAAATATGGAAATGCTTTCTGAGCATGTAAACAAAGGGATGAGACTAGGGATTTGAGTTGCAGTGTGTGTCTTCACCCGAGGGACTAATGCCCTTGGGTCACTGGATTGAATAAGATATAGTGATTTTGTAGGCCTGTACTAGGGCAAAGGGGCTCCCTGTGCTATATTTAAAATGGCAGATTTCATAAGAAGTGCTGTGTGTTGCCGAGGCATGGCCTTGCCTGGTCCTGACATGTGGTTGGGTAGCTGTTGCCAGGTCCCGACCTCATCCCAGCAAGGGAAGAGGGAGTATAAATGAGACACTGCTCACATCCAGGAGGCAGCAGGTACAAGGGGACAATCCCAATTCGTGACTTCAGACCTCTGTTTCCTCACCTATGAAATGAGAGTGACACTGAACAGGGAAGAGTTTGCAGAAATCCTTCTGTTGCACAGCTCATGATATTGCTTCCTCACCAGGCACGACAGCGATTCCTTGCTCTGCCAGGACCACCCCCCAGCATGCACAGTAGTAACCAGTACTCAGGGTGCCTCTCGTGACTCTGCTGTGTCCTCTCCCTTCTCCTTAGCCTTAGCCGTCATTCCTTTTCCTTCCTCCTCTCTTTGCTGGAAAGGACAAAGGAGTTGGGTGGTGACTGTCACCTTGTTCCCGCCCTTTCTAACCTTTGTGACCTTGTGACCTTCTTAACCTCGTGTGGCCTTGTGCAAGGCTTTAACTCTAAGAAAAACAAGGCAGACAGTGCCAGTTGTGCCTTTGGAGAAGAGTTGCCTTTGAAAGCAAGAGCAGTGACGCCTGTGAAAGTGCTGGTGACAGCTCCTGTGTGACAAGCACCTTCTGTCAGCCAGGCCTCATCCTAGATGCTTCTTGTCTAACTCACAGCAGTTCTATTATGTAAGTGCCTGTGTCGAGGGTTCCGAAGACCATGCCCATGTTCAGAGATTTGCTAGACAAACTCCCAAGACTCAACCTATAGTTAAGATTTATAGTGACATAAAAGGAATACACGGCTGTTCACAGGGGGAAAACATGCGGGCAGAGTCTGGAGGAATCTACTTGGAGGCTCCTTATGTCCCCTCCCTCCTAGAGGGGCCACGTAGAGCATATTCTTCCCCCAGCAACAAAAACGCAGCAACATGTGTGTGGTGTCTCTGCTCAGGAAATCCCATTTGAGACTCAATGCCCGGGATTTTACAGGGAGCTGGTCACATAAGCATCCTCTGCCTGGCACATGCCAAGATTCCAAACTCCCTGAAGGAAAGCACGTGTTCAGCATAAACCAGGTGCAGACAGTCCAGGCACAGATAAGCACCCTCCTTGGTTAGGCACCAGTAGGTGCGCTCTGAAACGCAAGCTCCCAGATGCCAGGTCTTTCTCAGAAGAGCAGTCTCAGGCCTGCTATGTTAACTCTTCCTTGTACAGTGTCACTCTCGTTTCATAGGTGAGAAAACAGAGGTATAAAGTCATGAATTGGAATTGTCCCCTTGTACCTGCTGCCTCCTGTATGTGAGCAGTGTCTCATTTATACTCCCTCTTCCCTTGCTGTGATGAGGTCAGATAAGGATTGGTTGGTCAGAGCCTTGCTCAGTTTCATCAGTGGGCCGTCTTCCTGGGAGCGAGCAGCTATAGCAGTTGTCTCTGCCTGCGTGGATGTTGGGCTCCACCCCAGACCCCAGGAGCAAGGTCCCAGCAGACGTGGAGTAGTTTCCCATGGGGCTTGTGCCTTGCTCTCCTGGTGACCCTGCCCGTCCCCTGCCCCCAGGCCTGAGATCCTGAAGCACGAGATGAAGGTCTTTTTTGTGAAGTACAATGACCCCATTTATGTGAAGCTGGAGAAGCTGGACATCATGATTCGCCTGGCCTCCCAGGCCAACATTGCCCAGGTCAGCAGAGGGTGGTGAGTGGGGCCCATGGGCTTTGGTGTGTGCGGTCTCTGGGCCAGCTGCCTGGTCTCGCTGTTAATAGCTCCTCCTCAAGAGTGCTTAGCTCCAGGGCCTGGAGCTTTGTAAGCACTCAACAAATGTTACCTTATATTTTTATTGCTAAAGACTTGTTCTCGCTATTATTACCTATTATGCATCCATTTGTAAAGTGGTTGATGTGTTAGCTATATCAACCTAAAATAAAGGTTGTTAGAGCCCTGTGATCTGATGCCTCCTTGCTTCCCATTTGAGGCACCTGACACCTCTCTCTTTCCCCTTGGGTCTTCCACCTTGATCAGAGAAACCCATCCTACTAGGGGTCTACATGCCCACTGCCCAGGGTGTCCTGTGGGGTTCCCCTAGCAGAGCACACATACACACACACATCCCCATCCTCTATTTGAGCCACAGGTGTTGGCGGAACTGAAAGAGTATGCGACAGAGGTGGATGTGGACTTTGTACGGAAGGCTGTGCGGGCCATCGGGCGCTGTGCCATCAAAGTGGAGGTGAGACTCTGGGAGGAGGGAGGGAAAGGGAGCTGAAACCAGGAAACCAGTCTCATTCTAGCAGAATCTGCTACCTACTCATGATCCACGAAGGCCTAAAGGTTACCCCCAGAGCCCCACGAGGTACCCGTTGTGCAGATTTGGTTGGATTCCTTTTCAGAGCTTTGTCTTCTGCTCTCTAATCCCCTTTAGGCCTTCTAGTTGCTGTTGATTCAATTAACCCATTAATCATGGGATCTCCTACAGCGTTAGCTAAGATGATGACGCAGCTGCAAGTTAGCTTTGGTCTGGTAGGGTTGGCTGTCCACGAGCCCCTTTCTTCCAAGCTGCTAGGGCTGCTACAGACCTGTGTCCTGGCATTTCATCCACTCTCATTCTCTACCTATGGGGAGATTTCTTGACCATTGAACTGGGCTCTCCTTAAACGGGGCCATTGGTGACTAGAAGGCCCTGGGATAGCCGGTCACCCACAGCCAAGACCCTTGAGACATTTTCCCCTTGGCTCCTGTGATGACAATCCTGAGAAATTTCTCCACTAGGGTATAAGTGCAGTGTGTTGAAATAAAGGAGAGAAAGACTTTCTATTGGTTTTGGTCACAGGAGGCCATTTTATGAAGCAGGTAAAAGCGAGATGGGTCAAGCTAGAGCAGTCCCTTGACTCTCAGAAGTCCCAGAGGAAAGCTGAAAAGGCTTGACCTGGAAAAGCTCTGAAGACTTGCCCTGCTCTTAGAAGCTGTGTCTCTGGCTTTTCTCCTCAGTCTAATTCTCTTCCTGTGTCCCTGAAATGGCCATCATTTTGTCCTTGTTCTTTCGCCTGTTAGCTGTGGAGAGTGGTCTTTGTTCTCCCACTATGATGAGTGACTTTGAGCCCTGGGCCGAGGCATGGTCATCAGAGGTTCTGTTGGAAATGGGTGCAATGGCCTTGCCCACACTCTTCCTCTCCTCTTCCCACCTAGCAATCCGCGGAGCGCTGTGTGAGCACACTGCTTGATCTCATCCAGACCAAGGTCAACTATGTGGTCCAAGAAGCCATCGTGGTTATTAAGGACATCTTCCGCAAGTACCCCAACAAGTGCGTGCCCGCCGCCCCCAGTGCAAGGGCGATGTGGCCGTGCTTGGGAATGGGGACAGGGACAGATAGGGAGGAAAAGGCAAGAGGAACCTCTCCTCTCTTCCCAACTTCACTGCCATGAGGAACATTTCAAAAGAAGCCCTTTGCTTTTCCTTATTTGCCCTGGGCTTCCCTGCTCTGCTCCCCAGGCTAAAACGAGAAATAAAGTGTAAATGATAAAATTCAGATCCCTTTAACCCAGCCCCACTCTGGAATTTTAAGGGGTAGCTGCCTGCTTCACGTGACTCCTGCTAGGCCTCCCCTAGTGTTTCCCCCTCGGTGCTCATGGGCCACCGGTGTCCTGGTCTTGCAGGTACGAGAGCGTGATTGCTACCCTGTGCGAGAACCTAGACTCACTGGACGAGCCTGAGGCCCGGGCTGCCATGATCTGGATTGTGGGCGAGTATGCTGAGCGGATTGACAATGCCGACGAGCTGCTGGAGAGCTTCCTTGAGGGCTTCCACGATGAGAGCACCCAGGTAAGCTGTCAGCGAGGCACACTGGGCTTGGTCCCGCCTCTGTTGCAGGCCTTAGGCTCTCCCTCCTGACATGGCACTGGGAGGGTAGACAGATGGATAAGTGACATGGGGGTGGTAACTGGCTCCTTTTCCTCCTTCACTGCAGTATCTAATGGGTATCTGTAACGATGGACTGTGTTGGTGTGTATTTAAAACAGGCAAAAATTTTTTGTTTTGTTTTAATTTTGTATTTTACCTTTGGGTAGGCAATAAATTGATTTGGTTCAAAATGTAAAAGATACAAAAAGTTGCATGGTGATAGGTTTTCTTCTCACTGCTTTCACCAATCACCCAGTTCTCTTCCCTTGAGATCACAAATGTTACTGGTTTCAGAGAGTTCAAGAATACACTAGCAGATACACACACAGATGTGCATGCATACATTTTTCTCCCATTTATTTTTAAACGCTGCTGGTAGTTTGCTATATGAACTCAAATTGCATTTTTGCATTTTTCACTTAAAAATATATCTGAAGGTCATACCATTCTTAAAATTGATGAGAATCATTCTTGCTTTATTTTATAACCTCCATAAGATTCCTGCATGCAGAGGGACCATGCTTTGTTTAACCATCCCCTTTTGATGGACATTTAGGTGTCCTGTCTTCTCTCTTCTAAGCAGTTCTTTGTTGTGCACATATGTAGACATATCAGGAGAATAAATTCCTAGAAATAGAATGCTTGGGTAAAAGGGTATGTGCATTTGAAATTTTGCTAGCTTTACTAGGTTTTCCTTGTTGTAGATGTTATACCAGTTTACACTCCTATCAAGATGTGTATGAGTGCCCATTTCTTTACCTCCTTGCCAGCTAGTGCATCAACTTTTTATTTTTCTAGTCCACTAGATGACAAGGGGATACCTCAGGATCATTTTCATTTATTTCCCTAATGAGTGAGGTTGAGCAGCTTCTCATTTGTTTTCTGTTTTCTGGAAACTGTCTGTTCTTGTAACCGGACCTTTAAAAAAAAAAGTCTGTTTGTAAATACAGAAATCTTAGCTGCCCAGTGGAGGCAGTGTGACCTAAGGGGTCAGAGTATGGGCCATGGGCCCCAGGATCTGAGATCCAGAGTTCAAATCCGTCTTCTGCAACTTCCTGGCAGTGTGACTTTACCCTACTCGCTTTCCTCTCTGAGCCACCTTTGTAAAATGAGGATCAAAATACCCTCATCCCATTGCTGCGAATGTTAAATGGACATGCTGTGTGTGATTAACACATGCCCAGCCTGTGATAAGAAATTGTTAATGGTAGAACTGGTGTTGGTAATAATTGATTTCAAAAGCAAACTAGTCCAGGCAAAAAGGGAAACTGAGTGGTTCCTGTAACAGGCATGTCAGGAGGCATGCTCCCTCACTGCATTCCTGGATGAGGACGGAAGCTTCCAGCTGTCTCTGCATCCCAGGGGTGCCTTCTGCCTCGGGCAGGCTCCCGTGAGTGGGGCTAGGTCCCTACAGCATAACCACTTCCCTCAGTTCCAGCAGAAGTCCCCGGGGCCTGTGTACCTTATCCCTGACCCAGTTGCTGTTACTAATTGACCAGGTCTGTCAGGCGCCATTCCAGTCTCTGTGGACTGAGTGGGGCCAAGCAAAGAGTAATTCGCTGAAGGAAAGCCAAAGTTTCTCTTACCGGAAGATGGAATAGTTTCTGGATGGGCAAAACCCACAGGAGTCCATTATGAATAACAGTAATAGCCCCAACCATCTTTTCTCCGCTGCCTGTGATGGGTTGTACCCCTGCGATTGGTCCTGTCCGAGAGTGCCGCAGAGGGTATCCCGCCAGGGAGTATTTCTGTCCACCTAACAATAAATCTTCTGCAGCTTCCCCTCTACCCCCACTCAGCTAAGCATGCTTAGGAGCCAGGATTAGGGAAGTCAGACAGGGAAAAGGTAAGAAGGAAGCCAAGTGTAGTGGGGGGAAGTGGGCCTCTGAAGTTTTGGATCCCAGCTCCTCCCCTTGTTGCGTGGCCTTGAGCACTTCAACTCATCAAGCCTGTTTCCTTGTCCCGAGTGCAGGGTTATTGCAGAGATTATGAGATGGTGTGTGTCAAGTGCTGGGCTCAGGCACTCAGAAAATAATACCTGGGTGCGGGTGTTTTAATTAAGTGGCTGTTGCCGTTGGCTCCTGTGTTCACAGCACCATTCAGCACTCTTTTATGAACACTGATTTAGTGCCTCACAGTTTTGGAATTTTTTTAGACTGCTCTTTGAACCTTCCCATCCTAGGTTCCTTGGCCTCTTTAGCCATGGAATACCTTGGCTGAGGTAGGGCATTAGTCCAGCCTACCCCTTGCCTCTGTCCTGCCCTGTCCTGTCTGGCATCATTGCAGGAAGGCTGCCCTAAATATGCCAGCTAGTAGGGAATTTGCCTCTCAGCTGAGGCAGCTGAGCCAGGGCAGCAGTCCAGCCAGCGGGCAACACTGCAGACCTGAGAGTTTGAATGTCAGGCTGAGGATAACTTGATAGAGTCCCTGTGTGGTGGTGATGATGATGAGCAGAATACACGAGTGCTTGCCTCAGCGACTCTCGCATTAACCCTGTGATGTGATACTCCTGTACCTATTTTACACATGAGTAAACCGAGGCTCAGAGAAGTTAAATGACTTATCTAGTATCACCCAACTGAGAAGTAATAGAACCAGAGTTAAAATGAGGTGTGGCATGACTCTCTTACTCTAAGTCAATGCCATAAATTGCCATTTTTCAAAGCTCGTAAGAACCCCTGAAATAAGCCACACCTCTCCTTTCCAGACACTAAATGGCTTCCCATAAGCCACCCCACCGGGGGTTGGAGCCATGTCTGGAAGCCAGTTTCTGGGCTGCCTCCTGCCTTTGAAACAGCCAGCCCACAGCTCTTACGCCACTGGCCCATTTGTAAGCAGATCACAAGGGCTGTATATCACGGAATCCCAGAAATAGGCCTGATCCCCCCCACACTGCCTCCCGCCGTCAGAACCCTGCACACCTGCATAATTAAGCCATTTATTTCTGTAAGTGTCCTCCTGCCGGCCAGGCCCCGGGAACTGCCACCAACACCATGCCTCCTGAGCCCATCTCCTGCCACAGCCTACCAACACTTGTCCCGGGCTCAGGGGCTCAAGGCAGAATGAAGTTATGGCTGAGGAGGGACTATGTGCAGAGAATTGTTGTACATCAGCAAGTGTTTATCAAGCACCACTATGCACCAGGCACTAGATTGAGCAATAACTAGCAAAACAATAATGAGGAAGACAGGCACTGCCACCATAAGTCTAGTGGCTAGAAAGCATTTCCAGTTCCGCAGGGCCAGCTTCAATGGAAGGTGGAGGAGGCTGCAGAAGTGTAGGTGGACGGGGGAAGCATCTTCAAGATCTAGCACTAGGCGGTGGCTTCTTAAACTTCACCCAAAGCACAAGCAACCAAAAAAATTGATAAATGGGAACTCCTTAAAATCAAAAGCTTCGGTGTCCTCAGAGTACTTTATCAAAAAGGTGAAGAGGCAGCCAACTCAGTGGGAGGAAATATTTGGAAACCACCTATCAGATAAAGGTTTGATATCCTGTGTACATAAAGAAAGTACACAACTCAACAACAAAAGAAAAAACAACCCAATTATAAAATGGGCTAAGGATATGAATAGACATTTTTCCAAAAAGCAAATAAAAATGGCTACAAAAAAACGAAGTGTAGATGGAGGGGGAGAGGTTAGTAAGAGATCCTAAGGGTGGGGAAGTGTTGGCCAAGCCAGGGGCCACGGGAGGAGCGTTGAGGTGAAAGCCGCAGCCTAGGGGACAGGCAGGGGCTGAGAGAGAATTGTTCCAGTTCTTTCATGGAAGCACAGCTCCTTGATGGCAGGGTGTCTCTGTGGGCCCCACTGACGCAGTCCCTGGGGCCTTCGCTGGCGCTTTTGCCACCCTTCGTGATGGATGGCCCTGTTAAGCGGCGCACCAGCCCCACGAGTTGCCATTTCAAGCTGTGCTTCTTAAGCACTACAGGGCTCAGTGCTCTGAGGAGCACCCCCACCCATCAGGTTTCTGAGACACCAGAGCTGGGACGCAGTCCCCCAGCCTGCCTAACAGTGCAGTACTCAGCTCCTCCCTGAGTGAGTAATACCAAATCTGGGCTGCTCAGCAGCACCCACAGCTCCTGCTGGCTTGATCCTGGGTTCCCTGATAAACCACCAAACTTAGGGGATTTGCTCTTTGCCCACACACATTTTGCTCATCCCTTTGCCCTAAAGCCCCCATTTAAAGCCCAGATTTCTTCCTCCTCCTCACCCTCTTCAGGTCCAGCTGCAGCTGCTGACAGCCATAGTGAAACTTTTCCTGAAGAAGCCCACGGAAACCCAGGAGCTGGTACAGCAAGTCCTCAGCTTGGCCACACAGGTGGGCCCCAGCCCCCTACCACCCAGCACAGCCTTTGCTCTAGCAGGGGAGCTGTGGTCCACAGAGTCAGACCTACCTAGGTGGTCCCGCCCCCAAGACTGGCACCTTTGAGGGGTTTGGCCCCAGAATAATCCAGTCCTTCAGAGAGGTCAGGATCCAGCTGGGAAGTCACAAACCAGTTAAAATGGAGTGCAGTCAAGTGGTGAAGTTGTGACAGTATACACTGTATACTGGAGGAGGATGAGTTCTAGGAGAACCAACTAGTTTGGGAAAGTTTCTGGGGATCTTCATAGAGCATGGAGGCTTTTTCTAGGGGGCAGGGAGGGCAGCCCAGTAAGGAGTGAGGAGAGATAGGAGTGGGCATGGCCTGCTTGAGGCCGGAGCTGCAGTGGGAGGCAGTGGAACAAGCCTGTGGTTCTGGGGCGTGTCTGTTTATGCTGCTCCATGCAGGCCTGGGAAGCACTCGGGTTGCCCTCATTGGCAGCCTGTGGTCCTACCTGGAACCTAGGTCTGTGGGAAGAGGGTCTCCTCTCTTCCCCTAACCTGGTTGCTCAGCCTGGGTTTCCTGAACTTCTCATCCCCGCACCAGGACTCAGACAACCCAGACCTGCGGGACCGCGGCTACATCTACTGGCGCCTTCTCTCCACGGACCCAGTCGCTGCCAAGGAGGTGGTGCTGGCTGAGAAGCCGCTCATCTCTGAAGAGACAGATCTCATCGAGCCCACACTCCTGGATGAGCTCATCTGCTATATAGGCACGCTGGCCTCCGTCTACCACAAGCCGCCCAGCGCCTTTGTGGAGGGTGGCCGGGGCGTGGTACACAAGAGCCTGCCGCCTCGCACCGCCTCGTGAGTAAGATGGGCCCATCAGGGCGGGTCTCAGCACTTCAGCCTCCTGTCTGGTTCCTAAGCTCACAGGTGTAGCACTGAGGCCTGAGTGAGGCATGAATTAGAGGAAAACCATGCTTCTGGCTTTAACTGAGTGCTTGCCATACACCACGTGTTTTCTCGGGGGCCTTGTATGATCTGCACATGCACACTGAGAGAAAATGTCCCCATTTGACAGATGAGGACAGTAGGTATGGAGAGCTGGAGCAATTGGTCCAAAATCCCACAGTCGGAGAGCAGCAGGGCTAGCACGTGGACGCAGTTCTGTCTCACCCCACGGCCCATATTTTTCTCACTTCCTCTGTCGCTCCAAGCAGTTGGTTTGGCCTGCTCACATAGTTCTCTGGATATGAGCATCCACTTTTCTCTTTTGGATGGGCCAAGTCGTGGAAACACAGCCAGCTTCTCCCTTCATTCATCCACCCATGAAGCTGGATCTCTTGAAGAGCCTAAAAGATGGATCAGATGTGGAAAGTGGGAATGGGGAGGAAGAGGGGTCACATAGATGGCCCCTACTTGAGTCAGTGAAGAAACCAGGTGCCTGGTGGAGGATCCTGGAGACTGGGGTTCTTTGACCTCCTGAAATAACCTGACAGCCCCACCCCTGATGACCCTTTCCCTGCTGTGTCCTGGCAGGAGTGAGAGCACAGAGAGCCCTGAGGCGGCCCCTGCCGGAGCCCCCTCTGGTGAGCAGCCAGATGTCATCCCCACCCAGGGTGACCTGCTGGGTGACCTCCTCAACCTCGACCTTGGCCCCCCGGTTAGTGCCCCACCCCCAGCCTCCTCAGTGCAGGTGGGAGCTGTGGACCTTCTTGGCGGCGGCCTCGACAGCCTGGTATGTTCCGGGGGCCCTTCTGGGTAATGTTGATTACGATGGTCTTCAAAGGAGCAATTGCTGAGCCCCTCTCTGTGCTGGGCACCAGCCAAGTGCCCCAGGTACTCTACAGTTAGTCCTGACCATCTACCTGCAGAGATTCCCTAGTGAGAGATGAAAAAACTGAGTTTTAGAAAGGAGACGCAACCTTCCTCCCAAGATAGTACTTAAGATCCACAAGTGACAGAGACAGGATTCAAACCCCTTGTTGGACTGTTGAGTGCCAAGCAACCTGAGTCAGCATAGGGCCAGTCCCGGACCCTTTCCCTAATTTTGGTCTCCAAAATCACCTTTGCCTTCTAAGGTTTTGGGCTTTCCTGGCTTCAGAGAGCCTGGCTGTGACTACTTACCCTTACATTGCGCCAGGTAGGGGCATCCTGTTTGGACTAGTCTGGTGAGAGAGGCCCGGGAAAAGTCAAGGACAGAGTTCCAGGGAAGTGGGGGAAACTGACTTGGTTATTCCCCTAGGGGTTCTTCAGGCAGGTGGGAAGACCGGGTAGAGAGACAGCTGAGCCCCTATCCCTTGGCCATGCCTTCCTCAGGTCCCCAAGGCTACAGAATGAGGGCAGGAGTCTGGCAGCCAGTGCCACCAGAGAAGGGGTGGGAAGAGCTGGGGTACTGGATGGGGGGTTGGGGAATGGGCTTGGTGGGTAGTGCCTTCATGGAGACGGGGCTGGGCCTTGTCCACGCCCCGGACCACGTTCTTCTGAGCTCAGCTCGATGGAGCAGCAGTTGACTAATCATTTCCCCTTTCCCTTTCTCTCTCTTGTCTCTGTGTGTCTTCTTTTCTGGCTTTTCTTTCTGCATGTGGCTGCCTTTTCTCTTCACCCTGCCTGCTTCTGCTTGGAGATGGGGGATGAGTCTGAAGGGGTACGGTTCAATCCTTTCATGTCTCCAAGCCTTCATCCCTGCTCCTTGGGGTGCTAGCCCAGCATCCTAGGAGACAATGCTGTCAATGCAGCCCCTTCCTCCTGTGCCCTGGGCTTCCTGTCCACTGTGTCCTGGCAGCCCGTGCTTTTAGTACCACTGGCTGCATATCCATGAAATCTTTACCCTGTCCTCATCACCTCATGACAAGTTGCCTTGTCATCCTGAGACTTGCCAGCACTTTCAGTCTTCATTCCTCCTGTCTGGAGGGAGAGTGCCTGTCCCATCACAGCAGCTGAGACAGCAGCATGTCTCAGGTGCCCCCTTTATCCATGGGCTGAGTTACTTAGGGATTGTCCCCAGCCCTTCCCCAGCAGACACCCTCTAAGGCTCAAGCCTTGCAGGCCATGGGGTGGGGGTTCTTGGGCTTTCTTCTCCACTCACCTCCCTCTGTCTGTTCCTGCTACTTAGAGATGAGATGAACAGCAGCCCTGTAGCACCGCCCTGCCCCATACCCTGTTTTCTAAAGAATCAGATAGCTACACTTCTCACCCTGGGCCCCCAATATCACTACTTCTGATGCCTACCTCTGAGCCCTTTCTCTTCCTTTTCAGATTGGAAACACCAATTTCACAGCACCACCTGCAGCAGCAGTACCAGCCAACCTCGGAGCACCCATTGGTGGTGGCTTGAGTGACCTCTTTGACCTGACCAGTGGCGTGGGCACGCTGTCAGGATCATACGTGGCCCCCAAAGCAGTAAGTAACATGCCTTCTCTCCTGGAGAAAGCAGAGAGCCATCACAGAGCTTGATGTGCAGGCTAAAGTCCACAGTCCTGTGGCATGCAGCTCGGGCCGGCACGGCAGTTGGCTAGAGCAGTGATAAGGGAAGCCAGGGCTTGCAGGAGCACAGAAGGAGGAACCCAGTCAGCTTTTGTGGGGGCCCAGGGAGGTGTTCCCAGAGCAGGGGTACTGGAGCTCAGGGCCAAGCCAAAGTGGGGAGAGGGTGCCAGGCAGAGGGAGCAGCCTGGGGAGAGGCCCCAAGCTGAGGGTAGCTTGGCTTCTCCAGGGAGCTGGCAAAGACCCTGTCTGGCTACAGCAGTTATGCTCAATTCCCCTTCTTTATAATGCACTGTTTAGAATGCCCCTTTTCTACCCTTAAATGGTAATTTGTGGGCTGTGTGACCTGCCTACGCATAGGCTCACAGAAAGAATCAATAAGATGCTGGAACTGTATAAAGGTGACATAAAAGGAAGGAAACCGTGTATCCCAATAGCATAAATGCTTAGGCACACTTGCCTAGAAGATGTGGTGACGTCTCCAGGTGCTTGCAGCAATGCGGAGAGGTCCTGTGACAATAGACACTGTTTGCAGCTCAGGCACCATAAGGGGTGTTGCCAGTGGGGCTGTAAGTTTCTGAAGTGGTGACTGATTCTCAAGTAAAGTTCTGAACAAAACCAAGAGCAGTCTTCCTTTGATTTTTAAAGTAGTTACTTTCCTAGGAATGTCAGGGTATACTGAAACCAAGCAGAAAGTTTACGAGGGAGGCAGGGTACTTCTCATGTGGACTCTTGTCCCCAGAGCAGAAGCTCCAGCACCTCTGATCCCACCCACTAAAGGCCAGTAGTGGCTACCCCCTCCCATGGTGTCACCTGCTGTGCCCCACCAATCCCCAAGTACTCCCCTGGAGATCCGAACTCTAACTCTAGTTAGGATAGTTAGAGAGGGAAGAAGCTGACAAGGTTTGCAGGACCCGCTATATTTGCTCTTGACCTTGGCATACTGGGAGCTATTGGAAGGTTTTAAGCAGAGTGATGAACCGATCAGATTTGTACTTAAAGGTCACTCTGGCTGCAGCTTGGGAAATGGATTGGAAGGTTTAAGAGAAGACGCAAGGATCTGGAGAGGAGACTGGCAAGAATCTGTTGAGTGGTGGTGGCAGTCTGGATGAGGAAGGCAGGATTTAAGATTTCCTTCGAGGTAGAAATGGCCAGATGCGGGGCCAGTGGGGGATGGTGGAAGGAGAGTTCTGGCATGAGATCTGGGCAAGGGGAGATGCCATTTGCCGAGATGGGAATACAAGAAGGAGGAGGGACAGAGAGCTGAAAATGTGTGAAAATGTGCAGGCCTGGCAATGAAGAGAGCACAGCTTGGGCTGCACCCCCAGCCTCAGGGAAGCTGCCAGAGGAATATGTTCTTGGAGAGGGATCTGGCCTGATCCTCCTCATGACACTTAGGTCAGAAGCTCTGCTGCATGGTTCCTAGCCAGAGCCACTCTTTTCTGAGGTTCCCATCCCAGAGTAGGACACGGCTGGGCTCCAGGGCACCATGATATCTGCCTTGTCGCTGAGGAGCTGTGAGTCCAGCACCTGCTCTTCGCTGACCTGGCCTCACCCCTGGTGGGACCTGGCCTCCAGGCAGGACCTGGGCCCCACGAGGCCAAACCCCGCGATGCTCGCAGCTGAGCTTTTATGTACCAGTGACTGCACGAGCCTTCTGCGTACATCAGCCATTGAATCCTCCCAGTAACCTCGTGCTGCTCTTAATACCGTTTTATGGTTGAAAAATCACAGTGCCTGTCCCCAGGGTCACATAGCTGGTAAGTGGTGAGAGTCTGGAACTGAAGGTAGGGCAGTGGTACCCAACCTTCTGCTCCTGACCCCTACATCATCGTGCCCCAAAGGCTTTGAGAACCTCCCACGTGCTTGCCTTAATGTCGCTGTTAGGACAAGCAGGCTTAGAGAGAGCATGGGGATATATGATATGATATAAATATGCTTAGCTGCCAATTACTACTTGGATTTGGCTACACCAACGTGTGAGACTGCCCCAGACAGGTTAAAAGGCCAATATTACAGGCATAAGGCAAAACTAAGTGATGAAAGAGCAGCAAATGCCTGGAACCCTGTTAGTGCCAGCCCTGCTAGGCCTTGCAGAGCTACCAGGAATATAAAACCTAGTGCGTGCCCTTCGCGAGCCTGCCCTCCATTTGTGTGTTCGTGTTCATTTTAACAGGTGTTAGCACTGCTTTGTCCTATTTGAGGTACCTACAGCAAGTGCCGGAAATGAAAGAGAAGGTGGCAGGTTTGCCAAGTCAAGAGTAGGCAGGGCATGGGCAGGCCATGGTGGCTCAGCAGGCAGAGTTCTCACCTGCCATGCCGGATTCCTGGGTTCAATTCCCATGCCTGCCCATGCAAAAAAAAAAAAAGAAGGCAGGGCAGGTTGCCTGGAGGAGGAGTACTTTCAGCACGGGTAGATTTTCCCCACTACCTTGGCCATAGGAAGGTCCAGGATGACAGAGGGTCCCTCTGTCTCCTGAACCTCGCAGGCATGTTCTCTCCAATTCAGAAGCTTTGGGTCGGCCATCTCCATTTTCCTGTCAGTGTTCTGACTACTGAGAAGCAGTTGTCCTGTGTGCACATCCCTGCCCCCTTTTGGGGATAAATACATTCTCCTTCCCTTCTGGTCAAAGCAGGGGTGAGGCCCTCTGTATAGAAGAACTTTGAGTTGTTCCAGCATTTTGGGCCCCTGGGTGGTGGTCCCTTGTTCACTCATGCAGTAAATATTGTGAATTATTCTGAGCTAGGCCCTGTGCTAGACTCTGTTACCCCAGTGACCAAGAATGATGCGATTTCTGCCCACCTCAAATGGTAGTCAGCACTAGTGGCAGAAACGATGCCGCTGTCTGTACAGGGGCACAAACAAAGGGACCAGTGGGGGTAGGCACGGGGCGCTGCCTGTGACGGGCATGTGACGTGAGAGGTCATGTGAAGGGCGAATGCTTTCCCCATGCCCTCTTCTGCCGGGCACACGGGCCATACGATGTCTGCCCTCGTTGGTGGGTCCAGGAGGTACAGAGGCTGATGAGGCGCTAGCCAGGTAGGATGGAGCGGGGTGGGGCTGGGCGAGAGCTTCCCTCGCAGAGGGAACAGCAGTGTGAGGTCCAGAGGAGCAAGTGCAAACCGAGTCTGGGGAGGGAGTGGGTGGGCAGTGGCAGCCATTGAAGGATTGTTTTGTTGTGGTAACATAATATAACAATGTTGCCATTTTAACCATTTTTAAGTGCCCAATTAGTGAGATTAATGACTCTTTCGGTGTTGTGCTACCCTTAGCATCTTGCACTGAAGGATTTTAAGGGTGCCATGATCAGATTTGTGTTTTAAAAGAGGATTTTAGCATCTAGGAGAGAGGAATCAGGGCAGCCACCTAGGGGGCTGGAGCCATTACCTGGTGAACTCCGAGGGCAGCTCAGACACAGGCCTTGCCAGTGGAGATGGACAGTGAAGGGCTCCTTGGAAAATAAGGAGGTAGAGTGGATCGCGTGGCTGTGGAAGTGACGTTCCCAGGTGGCCTGAGGTTCCTGGCCCTGGGCGCTTGGGAGATAAAGGGGCCTTCTCTAACCCAAGATATGCTGGGGGAAGCAGGGTGTGAGCTTGTTGCCTTCCCTGGCCTGTGGCCACCAGGTGCGAGGAGCAGTCTGAGGGGCATCTGCGTGTCCACAGAGTGACGGCAGTGGGGCTCATGGGCAGGGTTTTCACTCGTGGCATTTGTCAGCAAACATTCTCGGAACACCTGCTCCACACCAGGCTCCCAGCCACAGATGTAAAGATGGAGAAGCTGAGCCCTCCCCTCAAGATGCTTGCTGGGTGAAGGGAGGAGGAGACACGCACACTCACATCTGTCAGCCGTAATGTTCCTGTGGCACGACCTCGGGGAAGCAGCCTTGGGTAGCAGGCAGCCCTTGGGTTGAGACTTGGATGTCGCGGTCCTTTCAGTACTGTCCTTGGTCAGACCAGCTTCTGCAGTTAAAAGCTGGTCTGGCGGTGCATGGATAGTTCAGTGGTATTCTCGCCTGCCATGTGGGAGAGCTGAGTTTGATTCCCAGCCCATGCTCTTCCCCAAAAACAAAACAAACAAGCAAACAAAAAAAAATTCAACAGTTAGTGCTACAATAACGGGATACTCACGTGGAAAAAGAATGAAACGTGACCCCCACCATACAGCATACAAAATAATAAACAAACGCACAAAAATGCTGGCCTGGCCTTCTGTGAGGGGTACAGGTTGTGACAGCCAGGGGGTTCTCAGGCTCTGTGAAGGCCCAAGGTGTTGCTGGGCACTCGGCTCTGTCTGTGGCTGGTAGGAGGCTGGCAAGGTCCCACCTGTCTGGTCACTGTCCTTAGCCCTACTTTCCTGAGTGTTTCCTTTGATCTTTGAACACTCGGATCAGCACCTGCGCTCCCCCAGCTGCTTTGCAGCCACACCATGGTGGCCCTGGGTGAGCCGTACTGAACCTTCTCATCGAGATATACCTGGTCCATCCCCTGATGGTACAGGCAGATGTGGCAGATCTGAGAGGCCCTTTCAGGAAAGTGGAAGAGAAAAAAGCCCTCAGGTGGGCTGTTGAGTTTGGCTAGTGGGAAGAGGTAAACAGCAGCTCCCTTCCACTCCCATCTCTGCAGGTCTGGCTCCCGGCCATGAAAGCCAAGGGGCTGGAGATCTCAGGTACCTTCACCCGCCATGCGGGCACCATCACCATGGACCTCCAGCTGACCAACAAGGCCCTGCAGGTCATGACTGACTTTGCCATCCAGTTCAACCGCAATAGGTGAGTTCCCAGTGGCCCACGGTGGCAGGGCCTTCCTAGGCCGGCTGTTTGTGAGTCCCCAGCACGGCTGTGCAGGCAGGGACAGGGTACTGCCCAGGGCCTGCTGCCTCCTCCCCGGTGGATGTTCTCACCACTCCCCCACCTCCCACAGGTCACAGCTCTCCAAAGCAGTGTATTTCCCCCCACAGTGGCCTCCCTATGTGGACTGCAAAGTACAGGCTGGGAGGGGAAGTCTCCCTTATTTTTGCCTTCCTTCAGTTTCCAAAGCAGTAGTTTAAAGATAAAAATCCCCAGCTCCAGGCCAGGAGCCTGCCTTTGGCAAGTACTCACATATGGAGAGAAGGGAGCTCAGGGCCTGTTCTCCCGGGCCTGAGTCATTCATTCCCAGGCTCGGGAAGCAGCTCAGAGAAGTCTGGTGGGAGTGAGCTACCTGCCAGCCTCCCTGCAAGGCAGAGGATTAAACCGTCTGCCAGGGCCTCTGGGAGTGGTGGCCACGCTAGGCTCACCCCATGGAGTTCCTACTGCATGTCAGTGGGGCAGGTCACCTGTCCGGCGCCATGGGGGTCTGCCAGGGCCCAAGGCCGGGCACTCGGGGAACCATGCAGCCTCTCCTGATGATTCTTCTTCCTGAGCGGCTCTAGTGATGAGCAAACTGAGCCTCTAAGAAGTTGACTGAAGGGGCTGCTTCCCCAGTGAGGCTGGGGACTGGTGGGTTCCATTCCTCCATGGATTGTGGGAGGGTGGGGAACTCTGCCACTTACCCTCAGGCGACCCTAAACTGCAGAAATGCTTCAGGGACTGGCTCTGATGATTCCCCACCCCCTGAATCCCAGGCCCTGGGCCAAAGGTTTAAAAGCATTTTCTTACCTGGACCACCTGACATTGAGTTGATGCCATTGCCCTCTTTTAGTAGGTAAGGACACCTGAGCTCAGAGAGGACAAGTGCATTGCCTAAGAGCACACAGTGGGCAGTGGGGAGCTCCCAGGAAGGCTTAAGCTGCTAAGCCACCTCTAGCCTTGTCCCAACGCCATGTCCCAGGCAGGCCTGCATTGTCCAGGGTCAGCCTGCTCAAGCTCTGGGTCTCAGCAGTGCCGTTCTGGGTGTGTGCATATCCCTCCCTCAGTCTTGTGTTCT
This sequence comes from Myrmecophaga tridactyla, assembly GCA_004026745.1. NCBI lineage: Eukaryota > Metazoa > Chordata > Mammalia > Pilosa > Myrmecophagidae > Myrmecophaga > Myrmecophaga tridactyla. The sequence continues at coordinate 43,280 of PVIY010014799.1, forward strand.
CATCTGAGAGATGTTTTTAACACCTGTCGCTGTTTTTATGAGGCTGGGAATCGGTGTGACCTCAGCTGCCCAACCTGAGCCTAGGGAGGGTTCATTAATGGTCCCAGGCAATCCTTGTGTGATTAACCTTCTTAGAACCTGCACCTCTCACCTTGTTTTGCCAGCATGCTGCCTCAAGGGAAGCGGGCCTCTCCTGAATCTCCATGGCCATTGTGTGGTCTGGCCAGTTCTGGCCCAGACAGTAAAACCCACCATCTCACTTGGAAGTAGTCAGATCCCTCTGGGAGATGAGGGTCTGCAGCAGAGTCTTGGGCAGTCACAGAATTTTGAAAGTAGAAGCAGCATGTAGTCTAGGCCCAGATAAAGCCTGGGGCTCTGTTACAGCTCCTAGAGGGCAGGGCAGGGCAGGGCAGGGCTGGGCTGGGCTGGGCTGCATCCTACCTAGCCTGCACAGGCCTAGCCAGAGGAGAAAGAAGGGCAGAAATCAAGCAACTTCCTGCCTATAGCCAGGCTGGGCAGTGCAGGCAGCCCAGAGCTTTTTCCCCTTTCCACATGGCCTTGGGGAGGGGGTCAGGAGCTCGGGTGAGGCCAGCTTGGTGGAGAGCCTCCCTGCCACCTGCAGCCCAGCTCAGAGCCCGAGTAGCTCCACTTGTCCCCGTATCAGCTCTCCCCACCATCTTGCGGGGGCTTCTCTTTCCCCAGCTTCGGCTTGGCCCCCGCCGCCCCCCTCCAGGTCCACGCACCACTCAGCCCCAACCAGACTGTGGAGCTTTCCCTGCCTCTCAACACGGTGGGCTCGGTCATGAAGATGGACCCTCTGAACAATCTCCAGGTGTGTCCGTGCAGTAGTCAACACTGCCCCCCCTTCCTTATTCAATCCATCAGTCCCAGGGGAAGGTGGCCAGAGGGAGAGGCCTGGCCGGGCTGCATCTGTGGAGTTGTGCTCTGGACCGCAGAACTGGCAAGAGGTGCTTAGGCCAGAGGGAGCAAAGGGGGGTTTTGCCAGGGAGGGCCATGTGAGGGGAGCTGCTCATATTGGGGGCTCTTCCTGGGGCCTCAGAGTTTCTGTATCACCAGAAGAGCAGCTTGTCAAACCCCAGGGACCGACTACAAACCCCCCCTTGTTCTCAGGTGGCTGTGAAGAATAACATTGACATCTTCTACTTCAGCACCCTGTACCCACTGCATATCCTCTTTGTGGAGGATGGGAAAATGGGTAAGTCATGGAGGAGCCTCTGTGGCTTGGCCTGTCCATGGTGAGGCCTTTACCTGAAGCCATTGAGTACCCCTGGGACCCCTCCGGGTCTGGTTGGCTGTCTCTGGCTTGGCAGTTGGGCCGGGCCATGCAGGAGCTGTCGACCGGGTTCTCCTGCCTGCCCGTCAGCCTTGCTGGTAGCCTTTAGCCAGCCATCCCCCAGGTGTCTGTCCACAGGCTCCCAAGCAACAGGCCCAGGTCAAGTCACACACACCTGATGGCCTGGCCAGAACCCACCCCCAAGAGCTCACTCCCTGCCCAGGGCCAATATGTCCCCCCTACTGCCACAAAGCCCTGTGATGCAGGCAGTGTTGTCTTGTTACACAAAGACCGATAGAGGTTGAGGGGCTGGCCTCAGTCACATGCCCAGTAAGGGTGGGCCCTTGAAGCAGGTCCATCTGGTTCAGCACCCAGACTCTCACTGGGAACACAAAGCCCAAGCCTGGTCTTTAAGGACCTTCCAGTCCAGTGGGTGAGAAAGGGGTGAGAGACACACCCACTGTCCAAAGAGCCTGCCCCTTCCGAGCAGCCTGGGGGCCCTGCCAGGTTCTGGGCGCCTGTGGGTTCAGCAGGACTTTGACTATTGCACAGGCTGCTCACAGCCCAGTGGCAGAGGAGAAGCCCATGTGGGGGGGAAGGAGCAGGGATCAAAGGCCCTTCCCTGAGGTGGGAAGCCTGAGGGTTTGGGACACAGCACTGGTGATTTCCTTTACAGAATTGAGGGTCTGCTCAAGGAATCATGTGGCAGAGCTGGTGTCAGCTACAGTCAGGCCAAGCCTGCCCATCCTCAGCTTCGAGGACGTAGCTTGTCATTGAGAGGGTTATAGGTTTATCAGGGTCCCATCTCCTCAGCCCACCCATTCACCCTCCAGACCGGCAGATGTTCCTGGCCACGTGGAAGGACATTCCCAATGAGAATGAAGCACAGTTCCAGATCAGAGACTGCCCCCTCAATGCAGGTCAGGACCCCCGAGCCCCCCTCCCCTGCACCTCAGGCCCTTTTCCCCATTGCTGACGGGAGCCGTGCACTGGCCGTCTGACCCCGCAGAGGCCGTGGGCAGCAGGCTGCAGAGCAGCAACATCTTCACCATCGCAAAGAGGAACGTGGAGGGCCAGGACATGCTCTACCAGTCCCTGAAACTGACCAATGGCATCTGGGTGCTGGCAGAACTGCGGATCCAGCCGGGCAACCCCACCCTCATGGTGAGAGCCTGCGCCTTTGCTGCCGGCCCAGGACCCCCCCCCCCACCCTTTCCTGGTCGGCCCCTCCTGCTTCCCCCATGTCCCGGGCCAGGGGTCGGCTCTCACCCCACACCAGCTCTGCTGGGAGGCAACTTGCCAAGGGTCCCTTCGAACCTGGTGGGAATGAGAGTCAGAATTCTGTCCTGTCAGTTTACCAAGACAAGTTACCCAACTAGGTCTCAGAACAGTTCCTTAAATTAGGAGACTTGATAGATTTGGGCTCTGTGTGTCAGTAGCATTGGCCGAGCCCCCATGGCTGGGAAGTGGTGTTGCTAGGCCCAGGCCCTGGGCTGCTCCCATTTCTCCCTGCCTGAGTGCCCAGCTCAAAGGACCTTGGTTCCAAGCAGGCCCATCCTTCAGCCTTGGAGTTAGCTCCCAGTCACCACGTGGCTGTTGTGAAGGTCCATGCTGCGTTTTAGATGCTTAGAGAACTCCTCAGGACCTGTGCCCCACTTCTGGCAGGCATGCCCCCTCCTGACATGCCTCCCTGGGCCCCGCCATCAGGGCTGGCACCGTAGGTAGTTAGGGGCCGTGGTGGTGGCTTAGGTGGTGGTAATTTCCATCTCCCTGTGTTTGCTCGCTGCATGCCCACCTCCCCACTGGCCCGTGGTGCAGGACTTGGAGGTCAGCAGATGCTTTTCTCTTCCCTTCTCCCTCCTCCTCCCCAGCCGTATCTTGCCACCCATCTCATGGCTTGGCTCTGGTGCTCTCATTCCTCACCTCACCTGCCGCTCCCCAAAGCTGGCAGACATGCACGTGGCCTGCAGGTGGCCCCCTATGCCGAGTTCCCAGAAGTTTCCAAAGCAGGTGGCCCCGGTGGGAGGAGCTGGCACCCTCGCTTCCCAACACAAGCACAGAGTCCTTTCAGGGAGATTTAGGGGATCCTATGGGGGCCACCACTGCTGACTTCCAGAGCTTTATTTACCCTTTCCCCTCCCCTTTCTAATTGGACCCTTCAGAACCGGTAGTTTTGAGTGGAAAGGGTGGGTGGCACTTCCTTCTTCTCTGCCTGTAATCTCAAGACTCATACCAACATTAGAACTGAGTCAAAGTGTTAACATACCAGCCTTCTATGCAGAAGAGCAAGGAGTAATGTTAGTCACTCACTGTCACCCCTGAGCAGGGCCCCACCCCTTCCCAGCCACCCCACCCTCCCTGGGCCACTCTCTGGGTGCTGAGTGGGACCAGCTTTCACTCTCAGTTCTGGCTCGTGCATGACTCATGCTTCTTGCAAGTTGGGATCTGGTGGCTGAGCTGACAGCAGGTGTGTGGGCTACAAGTAGATCTGTCCACACCCACCGGCTGCAGCTTCCACCCGTCAGCTTTGCACCGTGCGCTGCCTCGAGCCTCGCCTCCTCTTGCCCTCCCTGCACGTGCCTTTTTTGGCCTGATGAATGAATGCCCCGGGAAGGAGCTCCTGAGGTGAGTGTGCTCTGTCCTCTGACCCCTCTTCCCCTGCAGCTGTCCCTGAAGTGTCGAGCACCAGAAGTGTCTCAGCACGTGTTCCAGGCCTACGAGACCATCCTCAAGAACTGAGGCCCCATCCAGTGCCCACTTCGGCCCTCTGCAGTCCCGTTAGGGAGCCTCTGGGTGGGGCAGCAGCATCTCCTCCTCCCGGGAGGGCGCCTGGCCACCATGGGTTCTCTGGTGGTGGCTGCGGTGCCACCTGCGGGCCCTGAGGCCAAGCGGCACCCCCTCCTCCCAAAGTGAAACCTCACAGTGCACTTCTGCTCCGGGATGCCCCCCTTAGCGTTGCTGTGGCACTCAGGGTCAGATGGGGAGGGGCCTCCTGGGGACATCCCAGGATACTTGTGTTCTCCTTCCCTGTGCCTGGATGTGAACACAGGGTCCTCCCCTCGGGCTCCCAGCCCAGGAACCCCTCTGTCCCTCCATCCCTCATCGATGTGGACAGGCCCGAGTGTCACGGAGGGTCCTCGTGATACCGGGAGACCTGTACTGTCAGGGATGGCGTTCTGGGGGTCCTAGGTGCCGACAGGCAGAGCTGCGTCCCCCAGCCCCTCACTGCATCCTCCTAGCCCATCCCCAGCCCCTCACGTCACACGGGACTCCAGGCTGGTGCCCTGCGGCCATGCCAGTCAGGCCTCAGCCTCCTGAGCATCCAGCCCATCAGCACTGTGGGCAGAAACTCCTGGAGCCCCTGGCCCTGGCTCCCACTCCCCTGGCAGCTGCACTGTCCTGCCCCTGAGGACTGTCACTGCCTTGTGTTCCTTGTCTGTCCCCCACAGAGTCCAGGGTCCCTGGAGCAGAGATGGGGCCCGAGGGCCCAGGGCACGCGGGTCAGAGGGCATGCTCCCCGTCTGGGCTTTGGGGTTTCTCTCCAGTCTCTGCTGCCCTCTTCCTGGTCTTCCAAGTTTCCGTTGTGTCTGACAGAACTTTAGGTTTTCCTATTTCTCCTGTTTAATAATAAAGAGAGATTCTGCTTTTGGCAATCACGGACACTTTTTTCCCCTCCAACAAATGTCAGAATTGAAAAACTGCCTCTGAGGGTTTAGGGTTGGTTTTCTGATCCCTGCAAGTAACTATATCTAATATATATAAATATAGAATATATATTGTATGTTTACTCTTATTTTCAAAAAGAGAAAGTGAATAAAAATGATGATATCAAGTGTGTCCCTGGCCAGTGTGTCAGGTTCTGAGCCGCCTCTGGGTGGGCCCCAGACTGCAGGGACTCCAGCGTCGCCAGCTTGAGCCTAGAGGACAGTGTACTTCCCTTCACTCTCCTCCTGGGAAACTGGCTTTTGAAGCCTGGTGGCCTCCATGGCACACCTCCTGCCTTTGATCCCAACTCCACCCTCAGCTGATGCCATCTTTGATCTAGGCCAGGAGGGCTGAAGTTCCTGCATCGGTTTTTCCCAGCTCCTTGCCAGGTGGAGAGGTCGCAGGAGGACGAGGAGGTGTGCTTATGGGGGAGTGGGGGGGACAGCTGGGGGTTCACCCTGGGAGCCAGGAGAGGGAGGGAAGGGGTGGGGTGGGTGTGCTACAGCCTCCACCCAGTGGCCTGGCAGCAGGGGAATGGGCAGGCTGTCCCCGCCCTGCACCAGCGCTGGCTCAATGGGAACTAGGCTGGCAGTCTCCTCAGCTGCCACAAGGACACCCCATGTAGTCCAGTCCCAAGCTGGCCTGGACCCGGGGGAGGACAACCAGTCCCTGGAGTGTCACTTCCAGACCAGCCCCACCCTTGGCTGGCGGGGCTGTCAGTTTGCCTTTAAGGGAGGAGCAGCCTGGTTCCCCCCATGCCCTGTCCTGTTTCAGCCCCGGCCATTCCCTCGTGCCCTCTGCACTTGGGGCCCTGCCCAACCTGCTGGGGAAATGCAGGGCACTTGGCCTCCCATCTCTGGGGTGTCATGTGCTGCCCTGGGGACCACAGACTCTAGTCAAGGTCCTGCACAAGGCAGCCGGAGTCCTCGCCCTACTGTGGGATTGGAGGCTCTGGGTTCTGAGCCTGTGATGAGGGCTCTCACCTTGGCCTGCTTTGTCGTTGCTTCTGGGGAACAAGGCTTGCCGCCCCCCCCATGACCCACTGGCTCCATCATCCAAAGGTCCTCCCAGAACTTCCTGGCACCACCAAGGGCAGGACACTTAGTTGAGCTGCCCCCATTTGACGATGCTGGGACATCGAGGTCCAGGACTGAACGGGAGCTGGTAAGAAAGTGGGCTGGCCTGTTTGCAAGGCTGGCTTGGGCTAACAAAGCCCCTCCTTGGGCTCACCCTCCTCATTCCAGTTGTGCTTGGGCCCCTCTCCCACATGGTACCTGGTATGGTGGGACCCAGTCTGCACTGCAGAGGCTTAATACACACAGGGAGGAAGTGAGGCAGGAGGAAGGGCTTTCAGGCTCTCAGTTTCCCCAGCCTGGGCCATACCACTGCAGGAGGGAAACAGTACCCAGAGCCAACCCCGGCCTCTAGAAGTGCCCTTGGGGACATTCGATCTGTGCCAACTGCTCTGTTCCAACTTTCCTGTCCCTGCCTCGCCTTGGTGTCCCCGAGGACCTATCCGGGCCCCTCTGCTTATCCTCTCCCATGCTCAGGACAGCTCCCCCAGTGCAGATGCCCTGGGGCCCTGCGGCTTAGGGTGCTACCCTATTGAGAAGGCTCCCAGGGCCCTGGGCCTTCCCAGCCAGCCCGGAAACTTCAACCGCAGCAACCAGTTATTTTTGGAATCTCCAGCAAGTGCCCAGGAGACTGCTGGATCCCTCTGTGTGCCAGCCCCTGTGCTAAAGCCTGCGTGAGTTACCTCCTTTTGCATTTCTTTACCTTCAACTAGCGGAGTGTTTCAGTTGAGAGAGTGCTCCAGAACCACACTAAAATCAGCCATGCAAAGATAAAGTATTTCCACCCCATCCTTCAGTCCTCCAGTTTTCTTTCCTATAGGCAAACATCACTGCTAGACTTTTTTCTTCCAGGGATATTCTGTGCATGTACACAAGAAAATCCATATCAGTATTTACTAAACAAATGGCAGCAGGTGAAAGCCCCTTCAGCACTTTGTTATTCTGACCTAACGGGAGTAACTTCTGGAACTTTCCATCTCAGCAAACACAGACCACTTTTGTGTTCCTTGTATGGACAATCCCCAGTCAGTCCCTGCTCATGGAACTTCAGGCTGTTTCCCTGTTGGGTGAGTGCAGCTAACATCCTCCTACAGACAAGCCTGCTTGTGGCACAAATGTAGCTGGAGGATTGAGCCCCACAATTGCTCTGAGAGGGTATATGCATCCTCTTTTTATTTCTAATTTGGTCAGGTGATATTTAAAAAAACACTTTTATTGAGAAATCTTCACACACATACAGTCCAACCATATTATACAATCATTGGCTCACAATATCATCACATAGTTGTATATTCATCGCCATGATCTTTTTTAGAACATTTGCATCACTCCAGAAAAAGAAAAAAGAAAAAAACCCATATATCCCATTCCCCTTACCCCTCTCAATGACCACCAGTATTCCAGTCTATCCAATTTTTTACCCTTTATCCCCCCTATATGATTTCTTTATCCTTATTTTTTTTTAATTATCTGTCCATACCCTGAATAACAGGAGCATCCAATACAAAGTTCCCTCACAATCACACAGTCACATTGTAAAGGCTATATTATTATACAATTGTCTTTAAGAATCAAGGCTGCTGGAACACAGCTCAACAGTTTCAGGGAGTTCTCTCCGACCCCTCCAATACACCATAAATTAAAAAGGAATATTATATCTATATAATGCATAAGAATAACCTCCAGGATAGCCTCTCAACTCTGAAATCTCTCAACCACTGAAACTATTTTGTCTCATTTCTCTCTTTCCCCTTTTGCTCAGGAAGGCTTTCTCAAACCCATGATGCTGGGTCCTGGCTCATCCCAAGAGTCCTGCCCCACGTTGCCAGGGAGATTTACATCCCTGGGAGTCATGCCCCATGTAGGGGAGAGGGCAGTGCGTTCACCTGCTGAGTTGGCTTAGAGAGGCCAATCTAAGCAACAAAAGTGGGTCTCTGGGAGTGACACTTAGGCATAATTATAAGTAGGCTTAGCTTCTCCCTTGCAGGAATAAGTTTCATAGGGGCGAACCCCAAGATTGAGGGCTCAGCCTGTTGATTTGGTTGTCCCCACTGCTTATGAAAATATCAGGAGTTCCCCAAATGGGGAAGTTTAATATTTCCTCCTTTCTCCCCAATCCCCCAAGGGAACTTTACAAATACTTTTTTATTTACTGCCCAAATTACTCTGGGATATATCAGAATAGGCCAGCACACTAACCTGGACAAATCAACAAGATCTCACGCCCTAGTCGAGATTTTGTATAATTATGGTGTTCAACTAAACTGACTATCAAAGTTAAATTATGTAACGCGCTATCCAAAAAATAAATTTTGCACCAAATAAACCTCAATATCTCAGAATTTAGAAATAACACTTCCAACTCCCGAATACATGTAACTGCTGTAAGAGCTTACAATCTAGGACCCTTTACAATAGGCCCCAACCTGATAACCCATGCTCTGGACTTTGGTTCACCAAGTTTGTACCTTATAGTTAATTCATATGAGTGAGGCATGATATTTGTCTTTTTGTTGCTGACATTTCACCCAACATATAGTCCCTAAGGTTCATTCGTTCACCTAGTTGCATGCCTCACAACTTCATTCCTTCTTGCAGCTGCTCAGTAGCCATTGTATGTATACACCACAGTTCGCCCTTCCACTCCTCAGTCGTGCTTTTCGGCCACCACCATCTGTTGCCATAACTGCTGCCATAAACGCCAGTGTGCAAATGTCCTTTCATGTCCCCACACTCAGTTCCTCCAGGTATATACTGAGCAGTGGAGTTGCAAGATCATATAACAACCCCACCCCTAGCCTCCTGTGGAACCACCACACTGCCCTCCAAGGGGCTGCACCTCTCAGCTTCCCTACTGACAGTGAATAGGTACATCTCCTTCTCCACATTTTCTCTAGCACTTGTTTCTCTCCGTTCATTTTTTTTTGTAATTTTTAAAAATTTATTTATTAATTTAAAAAATTAAGAAACCAAATAAAACATCAACATATATAATCAGTAATTCACAATATCATCACTTAGTTGCATAGTCATCATTCCTTAGAACATTTGCATTAATTCAGGAAAAGAAATAAAAAGACAATAGAAAAAGAAATAAAATGAACACAGGAAAGAAAAAAAAAGATTATACCTACCATACCCCTTACCCCTCCCTTTCACTGATCACTAGCATTTCAAACTAAATTTATTTTAGCATTTGTTCCCCCTATTATTTATTTTTATTCCATATGTTCTACTCGTTTGTTGACAAGGCAGATAAAAGGAGCATCAGACCCAAGGTTTTCACAATCACACAGTCTCATTGTGAAAGCTTTATCAGTATTCAATCATCCTCAAGAAACATGGCTACTGGAACACAGCTCTACATTTTCAGGCAGTTCCTTCCAGACTCTCCATTACATCTTGAATAACAAGGTGATATCTACTCAATGCCTAAGAATAACCTCCAGGATAACCTCTCGACTCTGTTTGGAATCTCTCAGCCATTGACACTTTGTCTCATTTCCCTCTTCCCCCTTTTGGTCGAGAAAGTTTTCTCAACCCCTTGATGCTGGGTCTCAGCTCATTCCAGGATCTCTGTCCCACGTTGCCAGGAAGGTCCACACCCCTGGGAGTCATGTCCCACATAGACAGGGGGAGGGTGGTGAGATTGCTTGTTGTGTTGGCTCGTCTCTCCGTTCATTTTTCAACAGTTTTATTGGTATATCATACAACCCAACCTACGTAAATAGACATGCTACCACCACCACAATCTGTACAGAGACATTTTCTTCTCTTCGGCGGAGAATCCATAATGCCTTTGTTTACATCCAGTGGAAGCATATTACAATGTTACGGTTGACTATAGACCCAGCTTGTATTGACTGTACTTTTTCCTGCACACCATCCATTTTCAACACCTTGCAAGGTTGACGTTCATTTGTTCTACCCAAGGCATCCTACATTTTAAATTTTATCTCTTGTTGTGAAAAAGAAAGTACATTCACATGGTTCAAATTCCAAAAGGCAAAAAGAATGAAAGTGAAAAGTTCTTTAACCCCTTCCCCTCCTTCTACCCCCTAAAGGGGACCACTGTTACCTTCCAAAGCAGCTCAATTAGGTCTAATAGGGGTTTTTTTTCTTCTATACAAATGGTAGCATGGAATACACACGGTTCTGTTCTATACTTAACAGCCTTGAGAGTTTTCCGTTAGTAGTCCCTTACAGAGTGCTTCCACTGGCTTTTTTTTTTTAGCTGTGTGGTATCCCACTTAATGGAGATGCAACCCTTAACAGGTCCCAAGTGATAAACATTTAGTTGCTTCCACTGTTTTGCCAGGTCACACGATACTGCACCGAATATCCTTCTTTATGATTTTCACACGTAGATAAATTCCTGAGTCTGGAATTGCTGGGTCAAGGGTAAGTGTATTTATAATTTTGATAGCTGTTGATAAAACGTCCTCTAATTTACAGCAAGGAATGAGATGCAGGTATAGTATGTTTGTTATCCTAATACCCTCGCGAGCCCAGTTTACTATAAAACTTCTTAACTTTTGCCATGCTGAAAAGTAAAAAATGGTATCTTTTTCTGTTTAACTGGGCCTCTTTTCATTTGTCTTTGAGCCATTTGTATGTCCTTTTTTAAAAAAAATTTCTAGAGCAGTTGTAGGTTTACCAAAAAAATCATGCAGAAAATACAGGGTTCCCATTTATGCCTCTCTGTGGCCTCTCCTGACCTCCTGTTCTTTACTCACTTTCCTATTGGGTTGTTTGGTCTTTTCCTAATTGAGCTGGCATTATTCTCTTCCACTTTGTTACTGTTTTTTTACTCTTCCACGCTGAAATTGTGTTTTATGTAATTTCTTTTTAATCTTTTTTTTTTCTTCCTAGTACTTGTATAATTTTTGCCTTGCAATCCTGATCCATCTGGGCTTTTTATTTTTTGGGTGTCAGGAATGAGGTAGGGATCCAAACTTCCTCTTTTCCCCAGATGGTTACCGTCTCAACATCATTTATTGAATAATTCATATTTTCCCCACAGATATGCAATGCCATTTTTCTTGTACACTCAATTTCCACATATATTTGGGTGTACTTTTGGACACTGTTCTGCACGAAGGGATTTGTCTATTCATTGGCCACTATCTTTTAAAAAAAATTATTGTGCCTTTATGCTGTGATAATTCATAGTGCTCTCTTATTCCCCCACTTTTCCCCATTTGGACTTTACAGTTCATCTGTCACTTCTTAAAGAGGGATAGTATTTTTATTTAGATCATATCAAATGTTATTTTAACCTATGAAGAACTGGCATTCTTATAAATACTGATTTTTATATCCATGTGCAGGATTCAATGCTTTTCTGTTGATTCAGGCCTCCTTTTACATCTCATGGTGATATTTTAAATGTTCTTTATTTGAAAAACTTCTTTCATGCACCTGTATTCTTCACATGTATTCATGGATATTTTCCACTTTTTGGTTCCTTTTTAAATGGGTTTCTTTCCAGTCTTTTCCATGTGTGCATGTGTGAATACAAATACATAATATATACATAATTTCAAAAACTAAACTCCAGACTTTATTCACATTTCACTCGTTTTCTCACTAATGTCCCCATTGTGTTCCCATCCCATGTGTCACCCTGTCTGTTTAGTCTCCCAAGGTCTGTAACACTTTCTCAGACTTACTTTTTTTTTTTTTTTAAGAAAAAGATTAATTTTTTTTCATGCAGCACAGTGCAAAATAGTCCTCTGTGTCCCTCCTGGACCCTTTTATTTTTTGTTTTTTTTAAAATTTCTTTTATTTAATAAACAGACCAACATACAAACACAGACATTCTTACCATATGATCATTCCATTTTACATAGATAATCAGTAATTCACAATATCATCACATAGTTGTATATCCATCATCATGTTCATTTCTTAGAACATCTGCCTCAATTCAGAAAAAGAAATAAAAAGAAAACAAAAAAAGTCATACATAACATACCCCTTACTCCTCCCTTTCATTGATCACCAGCATTTCAATCTACTAAATTTACTTTAACATTTGTTCCCCCTATTATTTATTTTTATGCCACATGTTTTACTCGTCTGTAGATGAGGTAGATAAAAGGAGCATCAGACACAAAGTTTTCACAATCACACAGTCACATTGAGAAAGCTATATCATTACATAGTCATCTTCAAGAAACATGGCTACTGGAGCACAGCTC
>PVIY010014800.1:0-55562 GCA_004026745.1 Myrmecophaga tridactyla
CATGGTGACATCTTCTAGCTTCCTCTCTGAGCCTCTTGCTTCATGAAGCTCCCCCAGGGGCGGTCTACTTCATCTTCAAAGTTGCTGGCTGGTGAGTGGTTTTCTTGTCTCTGTTGTTCTCATCATTCTCAAGTTTTCTCCAAAATGCTTCTTCTTTTAAAAGATTTCTGTAAAGTAATCAAGACCCACCTGGAATGGGTGGGGTCACGCCTCCATCTATTCAAAAGTCAATAATTTTGTATATTTCAAAAGTTCAAAAAAAGTTTCAAATGTATATTTCAAAAGTTTCAAATTGGTGGGTCACATCTCTGTGGAAATAACTCAATCAAGTTTCCATCCTATAGTACTGAATAGAGATTAGAAGAAACGGTTGCTCTCACAAAATTGATCAGGATTGAAACATGGCTTTTCTGGGGTACATAAACCCTTTCAAACTGGGACACAGTATCTCTCCATGTCCTAAAACTCCCACCAGTGAGATGAGGGCTGCTAGAAGGTGTGTGGGAGGAGAGGACTCATGGATGGCCCGAATCCTTTGCCACAATTGTGTCTGTATGCAGGGAAATGACTAGCGACCTTCATAACAATCATTTATAGAGCACCTTATATGTTCCATTATGCCCCATATCTATGCTAGGCCTGAGGACATGGTCTTTCCCTTAAAGGATTTGATAGACTATATCAATACACATAATTCCTTCAAATAATTTATCAACACAGTCCTCACCGATACCCTTTCTGACCCTGCCCAAGTCACACAGATGGCGTTAGGGACTCTCACAGTTGCCCCAAAATGACTGCCCTGGGAGCACACCCATGTCACAGCCTAAACAGTCTTGAGGTCTAGAGCTTGAGGATTAAAAATATTTGAGATGCTTTTTGGCAGGTTATTCCTCACATCATTAGTTGTTCAGATCCCAGAACAATTGTGCCAATGCTCTGCGTCTTCTCCAGCCCTTGCTCTTCCCCTCAAGATGTAGACTCTGATGATATGAGATGGATGGGGGGGCCATCCTAGGATCCCCTCTGGGCCTGGTCTCCTCCTCCTTGGTGTTCTTATCAGAGGAAACAGACTATAACATAACAGAGCTGTTGTCTTTTGGGCCTGGATTTAAAGTTGTGCCTTTTCAGCCTATGCATTTCAGATGTATCCTCAGCCCAACATCAGTTATCAACAGAGTGAATTAAATTCACCAGCCCCACATGATCAGAAATGTTAAAAATTTGTCCGTATAATGCTAGCCAATATTAGGGCTCAGAGGATACTTGGGCTTCAGGATCAGAAAGGAACTATTTGCTTTGGGGTTGAAGAGGGCTGGATGGAGGGGATGGCCTCATTGATCCTGATTTGCTCCATCCACATTCCCTCATCCATCTCTGAAGTCTCACTAGGCTCAGGGTTGAAATAGGTCTCTTGGAGCGCAGAAGCCTGACATCATTGGTTTCACCCCTTGACCCAACAGGCCAAAATAAAATTGTAGTGGTGAGGCAATGGTTGTAAAACAGAAACAAGTGACATTAGTCTCAAGGCAGTCAGAAATGGGAAGCAAACTGTTAACATCTCTGAGGTCCCAGAGAAGACTGCTTTTTGTGGTATGTTAGCCAGAACTCTGCCACCTACTTGAAGTAGGACCCTGGAAAATTCCCTTCTCTTCTCTGGGCCTAATCTAGAATTAGTCAAAACCCTTCCAGGTTGATATGCTGTTGTTCTAGGAGTTCTGGTAGCCTCTCACCCAGGAGTTGAAGAGATTAAAGATGTGTTGGGAATGGTAGGGGAGGAAGGACTCTGATTGGCTTCTGAGGCTTGGTAAGAAGTAGTTTCTACTTGGTTATCCTGAGACACTTGCTCTGAGGCCAGTCTACATCATGTCAGTGAAACCATGTCTGGGCATTTAATATTGATGATTCCAGCCATTCCCCATGCTGGCATCAGACAGTGAATAAAGGTACCCGGGTCCCTCCAGACCAGCCCATGCTTCAGCTAAGCTTGACTGATCAACATCTATGTCTCAGTTGAGACTATGAGTCACTAGAAGGACCCTGCTGAGCCTAGTCCCTATTCTTAATGTAGAGGAATTTATGAGATGTAAGAAAATAGTTTGTTGTCTTATGTCACAATGAGAGCTTTGAGTTAGTTGGTTATGAAGCAACAGATTCTGGTATATGATAGTGGGAGAGGTTTAAGAAAGCCTAATAGTATTGCTGCTTTGACATCTAGTGAAATCAAGAAAGCCTCAACAGACCTAAATTCTCCTCCCTAACCTTCTCCCATGGATCACGTCCCTTAGCAAAACAACCATCCTTATTAAAGGGACCAGATGCAGTTCCTGCTTATACCTGAGTAGCGTGCTTCAGTTACCTCCTTGCCAGTTTGCTCATTCAAACACTCCACTTGCATCTTCCCACAAGAACAAGGCCCCCCACCTCCACCCTCTTGTTGCTATAATGTTGGTATCCCACAGTCCCTGCTTGTTCACTTTGTTCCCAAGTGCAACCTGCTGGTGGCACTGCATGGCTTGTAGTGTTCTCTTTCTCTAAAGTGTGAATATCTGTGAGTAAGAACTTGCTATCTCATCTGTCCAGTGTCAGATGCCATATGTTCAGTGAGTCCCACAAATTGAGGATAGGGATCCTTCTCTCAGCAACAGGGTAAAAAGGAGGCAATTAAAACAACACGTTCAATATTTTTTACTTTAGTAATTGATTTTTAGCATTCTTCTCAGGTAGTATGCAATAAGATGCAATTAATTTCAAATGACAAAATGTCAGTAAAGCTATGGAATTTTATAAAGTATTTTAATCATGAGCCCTAGTATCATTTTGTGGAAATGTTTCTGAAGATTTAATATCATGTGTCTTGATTTTCATTTTATAGTCATGGAAATTCATGTGTTAGCATATTCATAGCATCTAACAATGAATTTTAATGAATAATTGGAAATATGGATTCACAAACATTCATTAAAGATGCATGACTATATTGGAGTGCTATGAAAAGCAGCAACTGTCCAGGCTTAATGGCACCCTTTCATTCTGTTTTGTTTTGTTTTTTCCAGATTTTAGTTCATTGACCTCTTTTAAAGATAGCTTTTCAACAAAGAGTGATTTGTTAAAATTATGGTCAAACTGCTTATTAATAACTTTAAACCTCACCGTCTAAAGTCCAAATTTTATCTTCTGTGACAAAAGATAAATATATATATATATGAAATCTACTGCAGAAGCAACCATTTTGAGTAGGAGTGAGAATAAAAAAAACTGGCTCCCTTAAGGATTTCATGTGATGGAAAAGTATAACATTGATCAGAAACCTGTGGAGGATGGGTTTGCATATGGGGCAACTCAAAATAACCTCTGAAATTAATTTTTTCCCATATCTTAAATGCTGAATGAATAGTGACACTCCAAGCACTTTAAGAACAGAGAAGTGAGGTCTCCTACACTTCCTACGGTGATGAGGTAGTATATATATCTCCTTATGAGGGCACAGAAAAGGTGGAAATTCAAAAGCATTAGATACATGATGAAGCAAATGCCAAAATTTGATTGGTTTGAAATGAGAAAGCAGAACTGGTGTGGAGGTTGTAGCTCAGGGTTTGGCATACAGAACTTTTGCTCCATGATAACCTGTAAAAGGAGAGGAACCCACCACACTCCTCTTCCTTGTCACAATTTCTACATCCAAGATGAGACTGAAAATCCCAGAGAAATAACTGATTGGAAAATAAGTGGAAACATACTTTTGAGAATATCAGAGTGTCTAATCAGAGTTAAGAAGAGGCAATAGTCTAGTAGGAATTTAGGCTTGGATCTGAGGTTTTTAAGAGATAATATATATTATCTTTATTAAGAAAAACGATCCAAACTTGGATACAATACAAAAGGATGGACTTGATGTCTTTTTAATATCATATTGTAGCACTGCCAAACAGGACCACACACAGACTATTTAACTCTCTAAGGAAAACATTTTTTGTTGTTTTTCATCTTGCTGTCTATTATTGACAAGGGCCTAGACTTCAAGATGTTGCTACATGTTTATTTGTATATATTTTGCCCAATAAGAAATTAACATGATTTCTATTTGGTAGAGAAGATAACTCCAGAGGTTTTCAGATTTGTTCCTTATGGAATATTAGTCAGTTTTTACTCTAGCCTTTCTTGGCTGACTATATCAATCTCTGGTTCTCAAATCCTCTTTCAAACAGCTCTATTTATTTCCTCATTAAATTCATTTTACATCTGTATGAGTCATGTTTTTAACTTTTTGCAGATCATTCTTTGATGCTACCATGGTGGTGAAAGGAAGATACTACCTCAGTAGTGTAGACATTTGCTTGTTTTCTGCATAAATGAGGGCAGTAGTAGACAGCTACACGATTGACTTTCTCTTTGAAGTTACCTTTGTATCTAAATTTCTCTGCCTACCAATGCAGTTTAATTTCCAAAGCCTTTCCAGCCCCCATCACTATTTTAAAATCCCTTAAAATTCCCTGTTCTTTCATCATCCATCCCAGCAAAACTGTAACCCTAAATGAAACCAGTCTTCTGCCCTCTCCATGTCTGCACAGTGGCAGCTGCATGCTGCCGTCTATAAGAACAAGTAGCCAGCACCAAAATGCATTCATGGTTTTCTAGCCAAGAGAGCTAGAAATCTTACTGAGTTTCTTAAAGTAGCCTGCTTTCTTATATCTCCATAGTTATTATTTCAAACCTTCTCTATTTTCCACATATCTCGTATTACCAGCATATGATCTTACTTCCCACTTTCAGAGCAGGTAGAAGAACTGGGATAGAAATTTCTTCTAATTCTTGATATAAAAATCTACAGACCTGGGGGTGCAAGTGTAGTTCAGTGGTAGAATTCTTGCCTGCCGTACTGGAGACTCGGGTTCAATTCCCGGCCCATGCACTTCCCAAAAAGCAAACAAATAAGCAAAACAAGCAAACAAAAATTCTACAAATGGTGCTGCAGTAACAGGATAGTTACATGGAAAAATAGTGACATGTGATTCTCCAATATAGCATACAAAAAAATAAAAAAAGACTACAAGCCTATAAATCTCTCTCTATATAAAGTTATTAATGTTAATATGTATCTATATATATTAAGTTATTAATATGTTAGGTTTTCATTGAAAATACAGATTTAGGAACAAATAGAGGTGTGCATATTTATTAATAAAAGCAGGATAAAAACAGTGTGTGGTAGGCCATATTGTCAAGAGTTTCATAGGTATATTGCATAGAAAATAATAATAAAATATATGAAATTATATAGAATGCTTTTCTATCTTGTGTGGGGTCTTGATTATTTTAATTTTCCAGCATATTTTATGCATGTCAAGTTCTAGCTCTCTATATGCTTCTAGAAGTATTTTTTGGGGGGGGAATCTAACCACTTGGAGGTTTGCTTTTTTATAAAGATACTTTCATGCTTTCTCAGGTTGTTGGCTCTATGTAAGACTAGTTCCTCTCCTCAGAACTAAAGTTTCTTTTCCAGTTCAAGTGCTTTGTGCGTGGGTTTTTTTTTTTTTAATATTTTATTTTTTTAGTTAAGCTGAGGTTGAATCGCATTTGCTCACATTTCCACATAGTAGTTTTCTATATAGTCAGAAAAACCTTATAAGTTATGGTTTTAAATGATCCACACTCAGGAGTAGTTTTCATAGCATCTAATCTTTCAAGAACATCCATCTGAATACTAGTTATACAAAGTATACTTGGCAGGACATTGTACTTTATGGTATGATTTCTAAATGCTAGCAATAAATGTTTTAGTAGTTAATGAATGATTCAAAAATTCAAACATTTATTTTGGTCCAAAATATATGTATTTTTTTCACTTCTTTAACTGAATAGTATGCCTTGTAAAAATAAATGAGAATAAGTAAGTTACCAATATTTCCAATTCACCATAATCAGTGGAGTAGGGGAGAAAAAAGAAGAAAAATTATTTGGAGAGTCAGCAAAAGAGATTAAACTGAATTGGGAAATTACTGTGCAGGGGTATGAACCTTTTTTCATTGAATTTAAATGACAATGTTTCTTTACATGTACTGAATTTAAAGATATTTTATATATGAATTTTTAAAATAATATCAAACTCTACGAAATGCGTTTAAAGATTTGATTTGATGAGATTAAAAAGTTTGTGCTTGCATATAAAAATAAATTTGATAATCTATAGGTATGAAAGTTTCTAGGACATCTTTAAAATTATGGATTGAGTAAGGATAAAATTGCTTGATTAGGTAAAAATATGTGATGTCAAGTTAGCAAGTTTGTGGTTACAAATTTGAAACCATAGATTGCTATATATTGATTGAAATATTATAGCTCAGACACAATCTTAGCATTGCCCTGCAATAGAAAAAGTTTTAAAATCAATTTTATTATATAGAAACTCTATATTTCATAAGTAAGCAGTTATTGATTCCCTCTTTAATGTATGCACAATGTTTACTATGGATTTTTATAATAACTTCTATGTATTTTTAAGGTATTTTTTATTTTGAAGTAAATTTAATTTTACAGAAAAGTTGCAAAGTGTACACTTTCCATATACACTTCAGCCATTTCGAAAAACCATGATACATTTGTCAAAATAATTTATTCAGATTTCATGAATTTTTCCACTAAACTCCATCTAGGACACCAAGTTGCATTTTATCCTCATGTCTCCTTAAATTCCCTGGGTCTGTGATGGTTTCTCAGTATTTTTTTCTTTTCATGTCTTTCACAGTTTTTAAGATTGCTGGTCAGATATTTTGTTAAATGTTCCTCATCTTGAGTTTGTCTGATGTTTTCCTCAAAATTGCACTGGGGTTGTGGATTTGGGGAAAGAAAACATAGAGGTCAAGGTCCCTTTTTGTCACATCAGAGGTACTTGATTTCCAAATGACATCACTAAGGATGATAACTTTGATCACTTGGTTATATTAATGCTTTCCAGGCTTCTGCACTGCTAAGTTCCTATGCTTCCATTTCCATAGTCATTGTTCTGGAAGCAGACCAGTAAGTCAAGTCCACACTGAAAGGGCAGGGAAGATTACTCTCCACCCCCTAGAGTATACGAGGTTTCTACAAAAATTATTTGGGATGCTTTTTATTTGTTTGTTTGTTTACTTATTTATTCCATTCAATCATTTCATTTATATCAATATGAACCCATGGATTTTTATTTTATTCTTTTGAGTATATTTATGTTGTTGTCCCAAATTGTTCCAGCTTTGGCCATTGGGAGAATTTTTGAGTTGGGTCTTGCGTCCCTTTGATATGTTTACATCTTTTTTGCTTTTTGACACTTTCTTATTTTCTGTCACTATGAAAAGCTCCACGCTCACTTTGTATTTTTTTTACCCAGCCCTAGAATCAGCTATTTTTCCAAGGAGCTCTGGTTGTTTTTTTTGGAGATCTATATTTAGAAACTAGGATTTAGGTTCTGGGTGTGTTCATTGCTACTGAGATCACTACTTCTAGGCTTGTGTGCTGGTTTGAAGCTCTTATGTACCCCAGAAAAGCCGTGTCCTTTAATTCTCATTCAGTATTGCTGGGTGAGATCTTTCTTATTGTTTCCATGGAGATGTGGCCCACCCAATCATGGGTGGTAACTTTTGATTAGATGGTTTCCATGGAGGTGCATTTCCACCCATTCAAGGGGATTGCTTACTGGAGCCCTTTAAGAAGGAACCATTTTGGAAAAAGCTTAAGAGCCAGAGAGCCAACAAAGCCCACACATTGGAGGTGAAGAAAGAAAATGACCCCAGGAAAGTTGTTGAAGAGTCCTGGAGAAAAAACTAGCAGATGTTTCCATGCACCTTTCTAACTGAGAGAGAAACCCCAAACATCAATGGCATTCTTGAACCAAAGTATCTTTCCCTGGATGCCATATAAGTTTTTATAACCTTAATTTAATTTGGACATTCTCATGGCCTTAGAACTGTAAACCTACAACTTAATAAATACCTGTTTTAAAAAACTGTTCTGTTTCTGGTATATTGCATTCAAGAAGCTTGCAAACTAAGACACCATGTCAGCAGACAGAACTAGGAAATTTAGGTATGTGCACTAACTAATGTATAGACACAAATGTCTGTGTTCATATATGTATGAAACTAAACATGAATTCCTTCTCATAACTCTGACTCTAACCCATCACTACAGGGATCATTCTAGCCTTACCCTGTGCTTATTTGTAGCTTCTTTCTCTGACAATTAGAAGCCTGGCTCCCATCCCATTCTTAAGCATTTATAACTTATTTTTCCAACTGTGGTATAAAGTAGTTGTAGAATTGTTAATCTGTACCTCTGTGAGGGAAAAAAAAGTACAAGTGTTCATGTATATTTATTTTGGTTGTTAGCCTTAGTGCTTTAGTGTTTTCAGAAGTTACTTAGGTCAGCTCCTTTCTCACTCCACTTCCTTGGGAGAAGTTATACATTTATAATACAGTTAGATCCATTTGTCCCAGTTTGCTTTCCATTTTGGGATCAGGATCTTCTGACATTCTTCTTTTTTTAAATTTGAATGCATTCAAGTTCACTCTTTATGATGTACGTTTGTCATGTATGGATTTTGACAGTTGCATAAAGGTATGTATCCAGCACCTCAGTACCATGTAAAATGGTTACATCACTTAAAAATTCTTCTGTGTGTCCCTTTTGTAGTCAAATCGCTCCCCATTCCTCCAACCTCTTACCACTGACCTGGTTTCTGTTCCTATATACTGGCCCATTCCAGAATGTCATATGAATATTATCATGCAATTTGTAGCCTTTTTTTTTTTTTTTTGCCTGTATCCTTTCCCTTAGCAAAATGCTAAAATTCATCTATGCCTTTTTGTGAATCAATAGCTTTTCCTTTTTATCATTGAATAGAGTATTTCATTATATGGAGGTATTATATTATTTATCCATTTCCCAATTGAAGGGCATATTGGTTGAGCTGTCATTTTGGGGAAGTTATGAATCAGTCTGTTATAAACATTCATTTACAGGTTTTTATGTGAACATAAATGTTCAGCTTATTCAAGTGAAAACACAGACGTCAAATTGCTGTGTTGAATGGTAACTCTATGTTGTCCTATATACAAAATGTCCAAGCTGTCTTCCAAGGTAGTTGTTTCATTTGGCATTCCAAATGGAATCAATGATAGTTATTGCTATTTACCTGTTATTTGTCCACATTTGTCTTTTCAAAATTATTTTGAACACTAAGATTCTACAATATCCATCTTGGAAATTTAAGAACTCAGCAAAGTGTTTGTCATTTTCTAATCATATTACAAATATTATTAATGTAGCTAATATTTATTGATTACTATTTAATCACCACCCTCTGCAATTCTGAAATTACAAACATTTGAAAATCGAATTTTACATAGATTATGGAATTTAATCTCACAACAACTCTTCAAGTAAGTGATTATGATTATTATTATTTTTATGCACACACTAAAGGTACAGCATATGAGGTACAGAGCTTAAGCAACCTCACTGTCACAGAGCTAATAAATAGTGGAGTCAGGCTTCAACAAGACCGTCACTGATAAATAAAATCAGCTAATGTCATATTAGCCCCAAAACTATCTTAGAAATATATTATTCATAGTTATTAACAACTATCAATGAAATATGGAGACCACAGGGCCTAGAACAAGAGTAGAGGATGATAATTAAGATAGTTAGGATAGTGATTAAAATACACACACACACACACACACACACGCACAACAACAACAATGAAAAGCGTCTGGGTTGCCGCTCTTGCCCTGGCCTGGCAAATTTTACATATCTTCACTTTTTTGACCTATGAAAGTATATGAATAAAAGTATCTTTTCCGTAAAATTTGTAGAACAATGTCTCAAGTTTGGTGGCACATAACATAATATTAATATCATTATTTAATATTAGTATTTGGTAACAAATATTTATTTGGTATTATGGAGGAAAAATATAGATAATACTTCAATACTGATTTTTTTCTTTTTCCTTTTTGATTTTTAACTTTTTTATTGTATAGTGTAACATATATACAAAGCAAAGAAATAAAAAAGCAATAGTTTTCAAAACACTCTTCAACAAGTGGCTACAGACAGATTCCAGAGTTTGTCATGGGCTACCATACCATCCTCTCATATTTTCCATTTTAGCTGCTCCAGAATATAGGAGATTGGAGGGCTTAAATATTTTTTTATCATCACTATCGAATTTTTCATACAATAAAGCTATGAATTTCAAAGCACACAATTAGTTGTAGAACAGATTTCAGACTTTGACAGGGGTTACAATTCCACAATTTTAGGTTTTTACTTCTAGCTATTCTAAACTACTGGAGACTAAAAGAGATATCAATTTAATGATTCAACCTATATATTTATTTGTTAAACCCTACCTTCTCTGTATAACTCCATCATCATCTTTGCTCTTTCCATCTCTCTCTTTAGGGGGTGTTTGGGCTATGACAATGCTAAATTTTTCATATTGGAAGAGTCTGTGCTAATATGTGGTAGGGAGATGGAACTATCTGATGTTCTGGAGAGGCTGGGCTAGGTTTCAGAACCTATCTGGACCAGGGCACATCTAGAGGGTGTAGGTTTCTAGAAAGTTACTCTAGTGCCCAGAACCCATGCAGAATCTTATATATTGCCCTAGGTGTTCTTTAGGATTGGCTGGAATGGTCCTGGTTGGGGGTTGGCAGGTTATGATAGGTAGCAAGGTGTAACTGAAGCTTGCATAACAGCAACCTCCAGAGTAGCCTCTCAACTCTATTTGAATTCTCTCTGCCACTGATACTTTATTAATTACACTTTTCCCCCTTTTGGTCAGGATGGAATTGTTGATCCCACGGTGCCAGGTCTAGATTCATCTCTGGGAGTCATCTCCCACATCGCTAGGAAGACTTTCACCCTTGGAAGTCCTGTCCCATGTCGGGGTGGGGGGGCAATGATTTCACTTGAAGATTTGGACTTAGAGAGACTGAGGCCACATCTGAGCAACAAAAGAAGCCCTCCAGAAGTAACTCTTAGTATTGCCTACAGGTAGTCTAAGCTTCCCTGTTAGCTACATAAGCTTCATAAGAGTAAGTCCCATGATTGAGGGCATGGCCTATTGATTTGGGTGTCCCTAGAGTTTGACACAGTATCAAGGGATTCCCTGATGGTAAGGTTTAATAGTTCCATATTCTTTCTCCCATCCCTTAGGGGACTATGCTAATACTTTTTGATTGTCTGCTTAATATACTCTAGGATGTATCCAGGCATTGCAATAATCTATACAGGATTAAAGGACCTCTACTTATTCTGGTCTCCCTGTATTTCACAAAAGAGCTATATAGAGAGATTGAATTAGATTATGCACTACAGAAAATTTCACTTCCAGACCAAAGTAAATCTTTCATTGATCTCAAAGAATATGTGTGGTTCTAAAATATACACACTGTCTTTCTTACCCTTGTGTTCTGAATTACTTTAACCCCAACCTGTTTGGCTTTGTTCTTATCTCTAAATATCAGGTTATATATATATATATAACAGCCTCTCAAAATCCAGAAATAATAATCACCACTCTGGACTTAATGTGTCTGCTCTAAAAGCTTACAATCTAGGTCTTTGTTTTCTTATAAGCATTTTCTAAAGGTGACCATACAGTTCTTGTTCTTTTGTTTCTGGCTTATTTTGTCTCACCAAATGTCCCATATATTCACACCATTGTGTACCTCATGACTTTTTTCCTTTTTGTAACAGCACAACCTTTGTTCATAAGTATACACCATCATCCACCAATCTACTTCTCAGCCAGTGCATCCTTCAATCACCTGCTTTCATCAGGCATCATGTATAGGGCCCAAAGTCCACAGTCCAGCAACATTCTTAATTTTAGATAATTTCAATTTTCACAAGAGAAGGAAAGCCAATAAACACACCCTCACCAAATACAAAATCTAAAGCTCCTCTTAACTCTTGTTCCCCCCCCCCATTATTTAATTGGTCTGTTGCTGTGGTTGTACCGATAGTTTCCTTTTGAACATAGCTCATAGCATGCAATAGCAGTTTTCCCCCTGTACCCTGGACATTATTTTTACAAGAATTATACCTTTGAAGTAATTTTTGCAAGAACTAATTCATATTTCTAGTGTTAATCAGTGGGACATATAGGTCTATACAACCCCCTTCAATCTTGTTCATCCCCAATATGGTAATATTACTTATAGACCCACTAAAGAATCACCTTCACTATTATCTATTTCCTTACACCAGAGTTCAACCTCATTTGCTAATGGTTCACCCATTTCTAGCTTCTATGCATCTCTAGGTCCCCCACATTCTGTATTAGAAGCCTCTGATTATATTATATCTTTATGTTGGTCATAAAATTGGAACCATACAGTACCTATCCTTTTGTGTCTGGCTAATTTGACTCAGCATTTTGTCTTCAAGGCTTATCCATCTTTTCATGTGCTTCAGGACGTCATTTTGTCTTGCTGCTGCACAATATTCCATCATATGTGTATACCGCATTTTGTTGATCTACTCGTCTGTTGATGGGCATTTGGTCTGTTTCCACATTTTAGCGATGGTGAATAATGCTGCTATGAATGTTGGTGTGCAAATGTCTGTTTGTGTCACTACTTTCAGCTCTTCTGGGTATATACCAAGTAGTGCTATTGCTGGGTCATAGGGCAACTTGATATTTAGTTTCCTAAGGAAATGCCAAACATTCCTTCACAGTGGCTGCACCATTATATATTCCCACCAACAGTGCATAAGTGTCCCGGTTTCTCCACATCCTCTCCAACATTTAAAGTTTCCTGTCTGTTTAATAGCAGCCATTTATATAGGTGTGAGGTTGTATCTCATTGTAGTCTTGATCTGCATTTCCCTTATAGCCAATGAAAATCAGCATCTCTTCATGTGCTTTTGAGCCATCTGCATTTGCTCTTTTGAAAAATGCCTATTCATATCTTTAGCCAATTTTTTAATTGGGTTGTCTGTTCTTTTGTGGTGGAGTTGTCTGATTTCTTTGTATATACATGAAATCAAATCTTTGTCTGATATGTGATTTCCAAATATTTTCTCCCATTGAATTGGTTGCCTTGTCACCTTTTTGGCAAAGTCTTTTGAGGTGCAGAAACATTTGCTCTTGAGGAGTTTCCATTTATGTGTTTGTTGTTGTTGTTGTTTCTTGTTCTTTGGAATGGAGTGATCAAAATAGGAATGTTTGCATTTATTTGTTTTTTTTTATATTTAAAAGAATAAAATAAAAAAAAAATTTAAAAACCAAAACAAAACAAAATAAAAAGAACACACAAAGAATTCCTATTACTACGTCTTAAAGATGTTTCCCTGCATTTTCTTCAAAAAGCTTTATGGTGCAAGTTCTTATATTTAGGTGTATGGTCCACTTTGAGTTCATTTTTGTGTAGGGTGTAAGATATGGGTCCTCTTTCATTCTTTTGGTTGTTAATATCCAGTTCTTCCATGACCAATTATTCAAAAGACTGTTTTGTCCCAGTTCAGAGGATTTGGGACAATCAGTTGACCATAGACTTGGTGGTCAATTTCTGCACTCTTAATTCAGTTCCATTGGCCAATGCTTCTATCTTTGTGCCAGTACCATGCTGTTTTCACCACTCTGGCTTTATAGTAGGTTTTAAAGTCAGGAAGTGTCAATCTTCCCACTTTATTCTTCTTTTTCAGAATTCTTTTAGCTATTCGGGTCTCTTTCCCTTCTAGATAAATTTGGTAATTAACTTTTCCAAATCTTCAAAGTAGGTTGTTGGAATTTTGATTGGTACTGTGTTGAATCTGTAGATCAATTTGGGGAAAATTGACATCTTAACTACATTTATCCTTCCTATCCATGAGCAGGAAATGTCTTTCCACCTAGTTAGATCTCCTTTGATTTCTTTTAGCAATGTTATGTAGTTTTCTGTGTACAAGTCCTTTACATCCTTAGTTAAGTTCATTCTTAAGTACTTGATTCTTTTAGTTGCTATTTTGAATGGAATTTTTTCCTTAACTGAATCCTCAGCTAGGTCATTGCTTGTGTATAGAAGTGTTACTGTTTTTTTGTTATATTTTATTTCCTGCCACCTTGCTGAATTTGTTTATAGGCTCAAGTAACTTTGCTGTAGGGTTCTCAGAATCATCCAAGTATAGTATCTTATCATCTGCAAATAATGAGAGTTTTAGTTCTTCCTTTCCAATTTGGATGTCTTTTATTTCTTTGTCCTGCCTGATTGCTCTAGACTAGAACTTCTAGCACAATTTGAATAATAGTGGTGACAGTGGGCATACTTGTCTTCTTCCTGATCTTAGGGGGAAAGCTTTCAGTCTCTCTCCATTGAGAATGATGTTGGCTATCGGTTTTTCATATATTCCCTTCATCATATTGAGGAAGCTAACTTTGATTCATATCTTTTGGAGTGTTTTTATCAAAAAAGGATGCTGAATTTTGTTGTGTGCTTTTTCAGTATCAATCAAGAGAGTGTGATGCTTGTGAACATGGTGCCTAGCGGCCAGGGAGGACGTAGTTGTTAGGGTGCACCAGTCTGGGGGGCGTATCCCTGGTGTTCTCTGGTGTAAGGCATGGAGCCCTTTGTGTGCATGCATAGAGCTGTGGCAGCAGGCTGGTGTTATGCTTTCATGGATTGGGGGCAGATGTGACCCGGAGGTGCAGGTCAACACTTCCTCAGACCTGGGAAGTGTGGCTGAAGACTTTGCGCATGCGTGGTTCTAGGACTGCTGTAAAGTGTGGTCGCTAGAGCTGATGAAGTGATTGGGGCCGTGCGCATGTGTGAGCCTAGGAGTGCTGTAAATGGATGCGAAGCTCTCATGGTGGGATCTGTGTAAGGCTGTGCAACACTATGGGCAGAGGGGCGGGGTAGCCTGGGTATGAAAGTTAATGCCCGCAGCCTTTATTCACTGGCAACAGCCTGCAGGGAAGAGGAACGGGGTGGTAGTGCTCAGAAGGGGTGCAGGGAGATGGGTTGGGCTGCACTTAGGGTTGGGGTGCACACTGGGGGCTGGTGGGGTGGGGTACCTGGAAAGTGGGGAATAGGAGCAGGTGATGGGATTCGGGTCCGTGGGGTGTGGGGTGAGTCGCCGGTCATGGGGCTGCACTGGTGAGGGTAGCACACCCAAGGAATGTGGCCTCGTTTACTTGCTAGTCCCTAAATTCCAGCTCCCATCCTTGTACTCCCACGGGCTCTGCGTCTCGGCGCCAGGCTACAGCTTTCTGTCTTTCGTTCCTCTCGGCCTCTGCAACCAGGAGTGCCCCATGTGGTGCAGAAGGCTCTCCCAGGTCAGCTGCACTCCAGAATCACCATCTCAGTCGCCCTCCTGTCCCTTCTCTAACTTTTCCTTGGAGCAGGGCTAATCTCAAGCTACTCTTGCCATCTTCCTGGAAGTCCTGATTGTTTTTTAAAAAAACTTTTTTCTAAATATCATCTGGATATTACAAGCCAGGACAGAAACCTGGCCAGTCTGCAAGTGTTATTTATTATACTTTTTATTGCATTATCTTTGAAGGAAAATGAAAGCATTTGCCAGTCAAAGCAGGATAAAATTGCGTGTTCCTTTTTGAAATGTCACTTTTCTAATACACGATACATGTGAGTTTCACAAATTTATACCCGCTTTGGAAAATTGAATGCTAGAGAAGATAACGATAGTATTGAATTTCCTATCATTGTTATTGCAACGTACTAGTTGCCACTCCTTTATGTAGTTTCCACAAGAGTTATAAAAAATTGGGGAGCAGAGAATGTTGATGTAATTTGAAAATTGAAAAAAAATTTCAATTTTTTGAAAAAATGAAATTTTTAATTTTGAAATATTAGTTTGAATTTAATTTCACATTTACAATTTTATTTGATTGGCAGGTGGGCTCATGAAGAACTATAATTGAAATACAGAGCCCACACATCTACATGAAAGTGACAAAATATTTCAGGTTCACATGGTCATGATATCAGTACGGGTGACACTTCACTTAGCCTAGGCCAAATTCTCCACAAACTATATTTAAAAAAAGATGACTATTATATTATTTGATCTTCTTATGGACATTTTAGTAAATGCCATGTAGATAAAATAGAAATGTGTGTAGACAAAATGAATATAAATTTTAAATGGCACTATGAAATTTGAAGTATCTGATGGAAAATTTGAGTTCTGAACTGATAGAAAATTATATGAACATTTTGACAAATATTTGAAAAATAAAATATATATATATTCTAAATATAACCCCAAATCAGAAATAATGTTACACTCCAGCCACTTTCACACACAGGTCCTCATAACTTTAAAGATGGTGCGATGTTTTTTTTAAAATCTGTAATACATTTACCCCCAGGTACCCTGGAGCATCTGTGCTACATGTGGAGTTGATTCATATACTCTTTTACTTGAGTTGCTGAATATGCACTTCTTTGGTACCTTATTGATTTTAACCAAATTTTGTCACATTGTAGAAGACTGTCATAGTTCAGAAGTTCTAAGTAAGATCAGTGACCAGGTGATACTGTTGATAATCAAACCTTCGTTTCCTACCATGTCTGCACAGTCATTTTTCCCTCTTGGCAAGTCAATGATCTCACCCTCTAAGGAGTTATTTCAAGAGACTTCTGTGTTCCATTGAACAAAAGTCTTCATATCAAATTAGCAAGAATTTAATCCTATTTTGGATTTGGAATCTTCTGCTATATTTTCTATTTGACTTCCTTAGTATACTCTGAGTTTACTGAAGCAAGCTATGCAAGATACACAGTATTTTGTAAATATAGGTAATCCTGTGCTGCATTTATTTACCCTAAAATGATAACTCTGAGAGTAAAATAAGTTAAGGAACAGCTTAAACATAGACACATCTCTCCTCTGCCAAAGATTGTATGACCCTTGCCCCCAGCCCCACCTATCCATATGAACACACACACACACACACACACACACACACACACACACACCTTTGCCTCCCTCAGATTCTATATAAGGTTTGGTCTCAGGCTGCTTCTTTGCTTACTGCTATCAGTACTTAGTTACTGGAATCTGGAACTGCTTGTACCCACGGTGGTGTGGCATGTGCCCATAAAACATGGTTCAGGAATCCACCAGTTGATCTTGATAAGCCAACTGAGGATCTCAGGACTGGATGATTTTAACACTTCCTTTGAATGTTAAGAATTGCAGAATCCTAAATTCTCCTACTAATTAGATTTTATCCCGAGGGTAATTCTAGCATACCTAATGAAGTAATGATTGAAAAATATATTTAAGAAAGCAATAATTTTCCTGCTAAACATTAGCAACAACCTATTCAGTAAAGATACCAGCATTAGTGCTTTTGCTGGTTAGAGTGATAGCACACTTCTAGATTATGAATATCTCTGTCTTTTTTATGTCCATAATAATATGTTTTCAATTAACTGAAGACAGTTAATCCTAACAAATGCTGGGAGGTTCATCAATTGATAAAGTTTAGCGACAATGTGATTATTTAGAAGAGCAAAATAATGGTATTAATAGAGGCTAAAGGGTACTAGATATAAAGTGGTGGCTTAGGATACTAAAATTCTGTTTTCTCTGGGGTGCTATCCTTCAACTGAAATTTTGATTTGATTATCAAATGCCATAATCTAACTATGCAAGTAAATAAATACTTATAGTTATCTAGCTATCTATGAAAAATTGTTTCTAAAATTCACGTTCCGAAGACATTAATTGCTGAACTAATAATATGTATCATTTACACTCTGCTTTCAAGGAAATGAGCTCTTAGCATTAAAATCTAGATATACTGTCAGTGAAGGTATTTGAATTCTGTGATAAAATATTAATTAAAATATACTGTCCAATTTTTAAAATGTTAGATAAGTTGTATAGACAAGATCAGTATAAGCAAAATTTAAAAGTGGTAAAATATTTTAACAATTAGTTCTGTTGCCTTTTCTTTCCTTTTCCTACTATATTCATTTTTTCTTCCTTTCCTTTCTTTATCCCTAGTTGCAGTCACCTACCAGTGCTTTCATGGTCTTTCTCCTCTACAAAAAATTATTTTCTAAGAAAAGCTTCTTGGAAGATGAGATGTCTAAGCAAAATCATAAACTGTGAATTGGAAATTAGCCAGGTACAGATGGTTAGAAGTCATTTAAGCCCAGGAAGCAGCATGTGCAAAGGCACAGAGGTGTGAGAAAGCGTGACCTAATCAGGAAAACACTATTAGTCAGCCTGTCATAACTTAAAATAAAGAAATACTACTTTATCTTCATGGGACAGTTAATGACTGTATAACTTATAGCAAAAAATGCAACTGCAGCAGAATGCCCTGAGAGGAGAAAGTCTACTGCTTCTGCCAAAGTTTATGTAGTTGTGGTTATTTTATAGCAAGATACAAATTTAAAAGTGGGTAGTTGTTTTATTTGTGCATCTTTTTTGTTGTTGTTCTGGGAACAAAATTATAGTTACCTTGTATATATCTAAAAGTCTGTGATGGCTGTGAATCTAAGACTGTGTTCCACAACAGCAATGAAATAATGAATTTTTATTTTCTTTGAACCAAATCAATTTAATCTTCTTGATTAGACATTCATTTTGTCTTTCTGAAATTGCCTTTCCTCCATATCCCATCAACTTGTGCAGAAGTTCCAAGACTCTAGTCATTCATTCATGTATTCATTCATTCAATGGCAATTATCTGATGTCTACTGGAAGTACTACTCCTGTTGAGCATACAGCACTCCAAATTCAAGGTCCCTGTAAGTGCTAAAGGTACGTACATAACTCTAAAGGCTTGAATTCCAGTGGTTACCCCTGAGATACCCTTTTTTCCAGATCCTTAAGGTCTGAAAATTGCTTCTTCTTCTATGCCGTGTTTGGGACCTTGGAATCTTTGTCAAAAATAGTACATAATCACCCCCTTGGGTGCTCTTCTAGAAAAGTGTTATTTGTTTCCATGGCTCCTGGGATCAACAGACATTTCCCATTTCTTGGTACAGTTTCTCCATACTAAGCAGTTCATCAGGGAACTCTTCACCTTTTTCTTCATCCATGTCAGCACCTTAATAATTAAATCAGTCCACTTAGATGGAAGAATTTCTGATGTAATATTTCTGCTTCTTTCTTACTAAAACCACCAGAGCATTGCAAAGTTTCTTTACTGACAAAGAAGAAGAAATACAGAAGCTGTCATGAAAATGAGTATCCTCCCCAAAATATTTTGCTGTAAGTATAAAACAAATATCCACTCATTGCTTCTGGAGTAGCCCTGAGATTCTGGAGGTTATAATTTTCTCTCTCCTCTCATTCTGGAACTACACTCTCTAGGGTTACACATATGTTAAGAGTTTTCCAATGTTTCTCTCATGACTCTCTTTATTTTATTCCTTTGTATCTCTGTGCTTAAGTTTTGATGTTTTTCTCTAAAAATATTCTTCAGTCACTAATCTTGCCTTTTGCTTATTTGATATTCCAAAACAAACTCACGAGTTCTTAGATTTATATATTGTCTCTTGCAGGCTTGAAATTTCCACTTAATTTTAATTGATTCATTTATCTCATAAATCTCTTCATATCACCATGTATTTCCCACCTTTTAATTTTTTTTCGAATACAAATTTATTAGAGGAATTATACGGTCTCTATCAGGTAATTCCCAAAATTGCATCATTTGTGATTTTGTTTCAATTTTTTTCTCTGTCTTAAGCTTTGATCATGTAGTCTACTCTTTTGGCATGTCTAGTACTTGTTTATTGAATACTGGACATTTTCTAAAAAAATTTAAAGGATCCTATGCTATATTCTTTTTCCATTAAGAGTTAGAGTATTCCCCAGCTAGTCAGAGAATGTAGTATTGCATCTCTTTAATCAAATAGGGACTGAGCTGACTCACAGGTAGTATGCATCTCTGATAAGGCTCAGTCCCTCTCTGGTAGCTGCATGACCCTACAGAGCTTTCAAATTAAAAAGTGCTGTGTCTCTCATGGCCTTCCCACTAATATTTGTCTCCCAAGATTTATATGCATTCCAGAGGATTTCCACCCTTAAACAAAAGCTGGAAGAGAATGAAATGATATATTGACAAACTTGAAATAAACATATAACAATCACAGCAAACTTTTTTTTTCAAAAAAAATGGGGGAGAAATAAATGTTTATGCAGAGAAACATAGAGTAAAAAACTTATTTCCAGAAAATCTACACTAAGACCAATAATAAAGATTTTTTTAGGCAAAAAGGAAGTAATCTGAGAAGGAAATACATAATTGCAGGAAGGAATTAAGAACAAAGGGAAGGATAAATATTTAGTGACTGCAAATTGATGTTGGTTGAATATTGGCTACAAAACAAAATCATATGAGGGTTTTATGAGGTTTAAAATGTATGCATGCCAAAAACCATAAAAGGTTAAATGGGGTAGAAGTAGTCTAAAGTTTTAACATTATCAGGAAATTGGTAAAAGTAATAATTTTATCTCATTGTGTCGAGCCAAATAATCATACTGTAAGCTCTAGAGTAATCAGCAAAGAGAAAGTGAAAGAAGATATAGCTAACCAGTTAGTAAAAGGAAAAAGGAAAGAAAAATACTTTATTACTCTAAAAGAAAGCAACAACAGAGGGGAAAAAAGCAGCATAAAAGAAGTTGTCCACACAAATGGTAAATATAAGCCTAAATATATCAGTATTTATGTTCAATATATATGTTCTAAATAATCTTACTGAAAGACTAAGATCATCAAATGGGATGAAAAAACAAAACATGCAGCTGTTAATATTTATGACACACATTTATTACATCACAGAAAGGGTAAAAATAAAAGCATGACAAAATATAAATTGGGCAATTTATACACTAAACTAAACATTGGTGTAGCTATACAGAGGATCCTGAACTTTCTTGGTTTGTGGTGTTCATAGTCTGCTCCCCCCAACCCCTCTGCTGCCCATGTGGGAAAATGAGTACCTTCCATTTCAGTTTATAAAATATTTAACTCCAGCTGCCTATCCATTTATAAAGCACTTTTAGGTCCAAAAAAACTTAAGTATTTGTCGTCTAAAAATTTAAGAACCACGTTATGATGGTTAATTTTATGTGTCAACTTGTCTAGGTTATGCTGTCCAGTTCTTTGTTCAAACACTGGCCTAATGGCTGCTGGAGTTATCTCATAAATGGGATTAGCATCTGTTCTAGTTTGCTAGCCCCTGGAATGCAATATACCTGAAATGAATGGCTTTTAAAAAGGGGAATTTAATAAGTTGCTAGTTTACAGTTCTAAGGCTGAGAAAATGTCCCAACTAAAACAAATCTATAGAAATGTCCAATCTAAGTTTGAGTGTTTCTGTCTCAAGGGAGAAGGCACATGGCGAACACGGTCAGGGTTTCTCTCTCATCTGGAAAATGCATGTCACAAACATGGCTTTCTCTCCTGGCTTCCTGGTTCATGGAGCTCCACGGGAGGCGTTTTCCTTCTTCATCTCTAAAGATCACTGGCTGATGGACTCTACTTCTTGTGGCTATGTTATTCCGCAGTGTTTTCCAAGATACTCCTTTTATAGGATTCTGGTAAACTAATTAAGACCCACCTGGAATGGGTGGAGACACATCTCCATGGAGATAATCTAATCAAGTTTCCAACATACAGTGATGAATAGGGTTTAAGAGAAACAGTTTCTCCCACAAGATTGAATTAGGATTAAAACATGACTTTTCAGACCAGCACAGCATCTACAATCAGACGACCTTAAGTAAGGGAAATTACCCTCTATAATATGGGTGGCTCTCATCTATTCAGTTGTAGATCTAAAGAACAAGAAGGAGAGGACACAGGGTTCAGAAGAAGTTCTGCCTCAAGACTATACCCTCCACTCCTTCCTGTATTTCTAGCCTGAGGGATTCAGACTCAAGACTTAAACATTAATCTTAACAGAATTTCCATTCTCCTCTGGCCAGCCTGAAACAATTTGGATTTCTAGTCCCCTCAATCACATAAGCTAATTTCCTATAAGAAGTCCTTCATATATTTAAGTAATAAATCTCATTATACACACATACACACACACGCACACATTCTGTTCTGATTCACTCTAGAACCATGGATGATTAAAAAAATGAAAAAAGTAGTTTGAAAGACATTAAAAGAAAAAGTTCATTATAATCTTAAATCACAAGTATTGCTAATGAGATGTGTGTGCCTGTTTCATAATGAACATCTCAGCAAACCTTGGATTTAAACTAGGCACCACCACCTTTGTTTCCTGTTCTGTGTTGATTTTTCAAATGGTACATAATTGTTTTTATTATTGCAACAAATGAAAATCTAGCTTTGCAAAAATATGATTCATAGAGGCAAATGTAGTGTGATCTAATATTGAAGTTGTGGAAATATTTCCACCTAGTAGTTTTGGCAGTATCTGATATATGTTTTTTGTGTGTGCTGGTTTGAAAGGATTTATGTACCCCAGAAAAGCCATGTTTTAATCCTAATCAATCTTGTGGGAGCAACTATTTCTCTTAATCCCTATTCAATAATGTAGGTTGGAAACTTGATTGCATTATCTCCATGGAGATGTGACTCAATCAATTGTAGGTATTAAATTTGATTAGATGGAGACATGCTTCCACCCATTCCAGGTTGGTCTTGATTACTTTACTGGAATCCTTTAAAAGAGGAAGCATTTTGGAAAAGGCTGGAGATTCTGAGAGAGAAAGAGAATGACAAGAACGATATAGCCACGAGATGCAGAGAGTCCACGAGCCAGTGACCTTTGGAGATGAAGAAGGAAAATGCTGCCAGGGGAGTTCATGAAGCAAGAAGCCTGGAGAGGGAGCTAGATGTCACCATGTTCACCATGTGCCCTTCCAGCTGAGAGAGAAACCCTGAATCTCATCGGCTTCTTGAACCAAGGTATCTCTCCCTGGATGCCTGATTGGACATTTCTATAGACTTGCTTTAATTGGGATATTTCCATGGCCTGAAAACTGTAAACTAGCAACTTATTAAATTCCCCTTTTTAAAAGCCATTCTGTTTCTAGCACATTGCATTTTGGCAGCTAGCAAACTAGAACACTGTGCATCTTCAAAAATTTAGGCAATCCTGTGGTCCCCTGTTACTTGGCTTCCGTATTCTGGGGTGTATCATTACATAGAATTATTCTAATAGCAAATGATTCTTTAAGGTAAGAAGCATTTTTGGAGACAGATTTAAGTGTACAATCTACCATAAGCACCACAGCAATTCTAATATTGTATTAGTTCCATGATATAACATCGAACTATGTAAAATGAAAATTGACAGAACTAAAAGGATACATGGACTAATTCACAATTCTTGAGGGAGTTTTTAAATACTATTATCAATAGATGATTCCTAAAGAAGATCTGGACAACACATCCCCAAATTCAACCCAATTAAAATATTTAGAACACTATGTCCAAAAGCGTCAGGATGCACAATCTTTTCAAACTTACATGGAACATTTACTAAAGTATTTGATATATGGCTCCAACACAACTGCAAAGTATTAAAATCATTCAAATCTCTGTCCGCAGTGGAAGTAAGTCACAAATAAAAATAATAAACAATGACTGGAAAATACCCAACTGGTAGTAAAATAAAAATATATATTTTCATAAGACATTAGAAAATATCTTAGATTGAGTGATAATCATTACACAGTATACCAAAACTTGAATGATATAAATTAGAAAAAAGTTTATAGATTAAAACATATATATAGAAAACAAGAAAGATGAAAGTCAGTAGTCTAAGCGTCCAACTTAAATAGCAGAAAAATTAACCACAAATTAAAATTATGCAAAAAAATGTTAAGGGTAAAATAGAATTCAATGACATGACAAGTAAACATGTAACAAAGTTGGTTCCTGGTGACAATTAATAAAATTGAAAATGCACTAGCCAGTTTACTACAAAAAAAGAAACTGAAAGAAGGCACAGATTGCCAATATACAGAGTGAAAGAATGAACTTAATTATAGAATCTACATTTATTAAAAATAAGAAAATATTGTTAATGACTTCATGTTTAAATCTGGAATATTTTGATAGAAGTGTTAATATTTTTAAAAGCACAGCTTACTAAAATAGATACTGTCAATAATAGAAAGAAGGAAAGAAAAATCATATCCTATTTGTCATATCATTATCATATACACTGAGAAACTCATCACGATTTGTGTACTTTTTTGTATGTGTATTAACTTTCAATAAAACATAAACCTAAAAGGAATACATTCCCTTACTTCAAGAATATAATGGTAAAAAAGAGGTATTTTCACAAAGAGAAGATGTTTATGTAAGGCACCACAATCATTATATGGATCCCAGTACCCCAGAATTCTTCCCATTTCTAGGACCCATTGCAGTCATTATCTACTCACATATAACTACCTTTACAATTCTGACAAAATATTCATTTTCTTGGTTTTGAACTCTGTAGAAATGGAATCGCACAATATATACTCTTTTATGATTATGTTCTTTGTCTCGGCATTATGCTTATAAGAAACATGCATTTTGTTATTTATGGTTATATTTTCTCATACTTCTTGTACCATACTTCATTGTATGACTTCAGTGGACTTTATTCACGCAACTTATTGTTACCAGACGTATGGTTTTACAGTTTGGGGCTATTACAATTTGCGCTACTGTGAAAAATGTTAAAATATTTCCTTGTGAATATACAATGTTCTGGTGTAATATTCCTAAGTGTAGATTTACTGGGTTATAGTATTTGCATATGTTCAGTTTGCTTAGATATTGCTAAAGAATCTCAAAAGGTGGCTGTAAAATTTATATTCCCACCAGCAGTGTGTGAGATTTTCAATTGCCGCCACAGTTCAGTAATGCTTCTTTTTTATTTTGTATTGTTTGATTTTTATTTGCTGTTGTTTCTTTATTTAAAGTCTATTTATGGTCATCTAGCAGTGCTGAAATGTAGGTTAGCTTGAGAGTTACCTGAGGTCTAATGGTGCAATCTTACTTTTATATCTTTTTGGGAAGTTCCTCGTCATACTCTTTGTCCATTACAAAGGTTGTCATTATTTTAAGCCTATATGTTCAACCCTCTTCCACATTTGATTTTTATATGGCGATCCATTAAAATTCAGGAGAATTTAGTGCTCTGTTCTCAAGGTTTGCTCTGTGGAGCCTCTTGGAAATGAAACGTTATAATAGGGCCCTTCAAGTTCTTCCATTAATTAAAGCACTGAATAGTAGTATCCAGGATACACTTTACTTATAATAAATTATTGTCAATTGTTAGTTATATTTTGGAGGATGTGCAATATGTGTGTGTATGCATATAGGTGTTGGGAAGAGAAATGAGGGTTACAATATGAAAGGAAGAGCAAAAGAGTGAGAGTGGGTGACAATATAAGAATATAATATTTTAAAATTTCAAGTCTTTCAACATAGAGGTAATTAATTTCCAATCTACAGGCATATGTGACAGGATGTTTCTTGTTTTTATGGTAGGCCCAGTTACAGAAAATAAAATTCTAATTTGAAAAATGTATGAGAATGCATTCTATTAACAGCATTATATTAATAAGTGGTATCCTTTCCCCAATTTTTAAGAAAATGTTGGTTATATAATTTGTTATTTTTAATTTTTAAGCCACCTAAATTTGAAGGATTTTAATTTATTTTATGGTTATTAAAATAGATTCCCTCAGAATACAGATGTTTTGTGAGCTTGATAAAGCGCTCCAATATTAATGACAGACAATAATAAACATTTCTAAATTAATAGAAAATAGTGAAATGGATAGACTTATTTTCCTGTTGCATATAGAATCGAAAACTTTATATATATTATTAAATTATGTCATTATTTTAATTTTGCTGTAACTGTATTTCAGGTTATGAAGACAGGAGGACTTCTAGGTGCTTTTTAAACTGAGATACTTTAGATTGACCAATTTTATAATGTGCTGATAATTTTCTCCAAATGTTTCACCCTCTTTAAGTGAATGCTACTTTTCTCTCCTCTTTATGAAGAAGTTCAGTTTAGTTTAATAAATATAAAAGTATCAAATAGCTAAATTGCATACATAAATATAATATCTATTAACCTTGAAATAGTTTTTATGCTTGCAGAGTTTCATTTCAGCCTTTAAAATGTACAATTCTTGTTCCTATTTGATTCTGTTCCTTTTTAGTTTCTTTCTTCTTTTTTCATTTCTGTATATTCTGGGTCTTTTCATAATGCCAATGTCCTCTTCATCAAATAAATTTAAATGTAAAGCTTTCACGAAGCTACTACATTGCACAAAAAGAAAAGAAAATGGAGGGGAGACATTTTTAAAATAAATTGTCATACCATTTTTACAGTTACAATTGTATTCCATTTTGCTCAACAAAGTGATTCAGTGCTACTTTTTATCCAGCTTCTACTTGTACACTTATTAAATCAGAAATGAATGTTAATTTGTGAAGCCAGTGGTAAATAAACATTAAATATTCATGACTCTATTGGGGAGAAATCCATCTTTGTTTATGCTTCTGTGGGCTGTGGTTCAATTCTTAGTTCTATCATAAAATAAATCATCAAACAGCAGAGTCCATTTGCCAAAATTAGCTTTTGCCAAATAAGAAAACACATATTAACAAACGCTTACAATGCTTAAAGTGTGCAATTGTTCTTGATTTTCAAACTGTCCTTGGTAGTGGTTGTTTCCGCCATGATTTCACTTAATTTTTTAATGTTGTGCATAATCTCACATTTTGCATCATTTATTTAAACATTTCAAAGTGTTAAAAAGTTTTGTTAAATACTTGTAGATTTTTTTCCTCTATATTATTCTGGATGTCTTCCATGTCCCCAGCACTGTGTTGGGTAACGTGTTATAATAAAAATGAATAAGGCATGTTTTTCTGTTCAGAAGATCACAATAAAGTGAGAATAAAGTATGAATACATTCCTATAAATCATATTCAACCTCAATTTTGAAAATTTCGTTTGATGAGCTCTACAGTTATAGCTACACTTAAATAAGTCGCTTTCAAAAATAAATATTTGTCTATGTATGTTTGTGCGTTTATAAATAGATAACCTGCTAGCAGACTAAAAATCATTTTTATTTAAATAAAAGTCAAAGTTTAAAGGTTACTTATATTTTAAGGAGAAGGGAAGTAAAGCACACACCTAAAGTTGGAGAAGTTAAAGTTAATTCTCCCTTTTACAGCTCAGTTTTTCTATAAACAGTTATTTTCTTGCTCTTTTATTATAGGATGTATTCTCCAGAGAGCTTTTCAAAAGTTCATATTATTTCCCAATGAAACTCATGCAAAACAGTTATTACTTTTTGAAGTCCAGATGGTATGCTAAACAATCTGTAAATTACTAAGTTTTATTCAGAAGTGTATCATATTGCATAAAATAAACACAAGAAAGTAGGAATATTGAAGTGAGTGGTTTATCAATAGCCTTTATGAACACATGAAACAAATGTTAACAGTTTAATTTAACAGAAAGAAAAAAAAACTCATTCCATAACACACACACACACAAAGCTAATTAGTGTAGGTAGTATATAGAGGTGAAACCAGTACTTGTGAGTACTTAGTATTAAGAACTTAGGCAACATTTTTATTTTTCTTATTCCTCTTTTACTGCATAAGGGCTCTTCTTAGGTCATTTCTTTTCCATGAAGTATATGCTGAGGATGATGCAAAAGAAGTACTGGTTTGATTATTTTACTTTCCTTAAAATAATTTAATTTGCGATAAGCTTCCAATACTAGTTAATAGCAATTAAATCAATTTATCACCATCTACTCCACATTTCTGTTATGTTTAACTTCATGAGAATGATTGTATTTGAAGGAATCCAAAGTATATTTCTTTATATCTTATTCCCATTGGACATATCACAAGTGAAGAGGAGAATGAGATTTATTTCAAGCTGCTAAATTGTTCTGGATTAAATCACAGTTTTATAAAATTTTATCAAATCATAATTTTATAAAAATATTTTTTACTCATGGAAAATATTTGAAAGTTTAAATGTTTCTTGATGACTCAGAGCTCAGTTAGTTATCATTTACTGAATTTAGCATGAACCAAGCACTGTGTTCTTTATTTTGCTATATATGATATACAGTGCCTTCTGTAAGACAAGTGCTATTTTCATCATTTTGCATACAATATATTTGGTTTCAGAATATTTTTCTAAGTTATCAAAATATTGAGTCAGAAAGCCAAGATGTGTACACAGCAGCTCCAAAAGTTACGCAATACAGAGGGCTTGCTTGTAGAGATTTGAATTTAGCTGAATTTTCTCAACCCTTTTGTATTTATGTATTACTTAAATTTAACTGTGTAATTGGGTAACTGGATTTCTTTCTTTAAATCGAATTCCAGTGCTGACTCTTTAGGCATTTAATGGTTCCTCATCATTTAATTCTCACTCAGCTCAAATGGCAAAAAATTTATTTTTACCATGTAATTATATTATGTAAACTTACTTAGAAAACTACAAATATTAAGCATCATGCCTATCATACTACCTTATACTTGTGTCTTATAAAAGTTGAGAAAGCAACCAATTAGTTAATCTATAACACCACAATTCATGCAATTTGTAAAACTATTCTAAAATATCTAATATATGATAGCAGCTTAGTCCAGTCAATGCTTCTAAGCCAAGCAATCACTAAGGCTGAAAAGTGGAGAAGATGTAGAGAAAGTCAACTAGCATGACATTGCGTATTTATCTTCTGTCTATATCACTGGCATCCAGCATGGGACATATCTGGGACACATATTTAACAGAGCGTATTTGTTCTAGTTTGCTAGCTGCTGGAATGCAATATTACCAGAAACGGAATGGCTTTTTAAAAGGGGAATTAATAAGTTGCTAGTTTACAGTTGTAAGATTGAGAAAATATCCCGATTAAAACAAGTCTATAGAAATGTCCAATCAAAGGCATCCAGAGAAAGACATCTTGGTTCAAGAAGGCCGATGAAGTTCAGGGTTTCTCTCTCAAGTGAGAAGGCACATGGTGAACACAGTCAGGGCTTCTCTCTCAGCTGGAAGGGCACATGGCGAACATGGCATCATCTGCTAGCTTTCTCTCCTGGCTTCCTGTTTCATGAAGCTCCCTGGGAGGCATTTTCTTTTCATCTCCAAAGGTCGCTGGCTGGTGGACCCTCTGCTTCTCATGACTATGTCATTCTCTGCTCTCTCAGAATCTCCAGCTTCCCCCAAAATGTTTCCTCTTTTATAATATTCCAGTAAACTAATCAAGACCCACCTGAATGGGTGGAGACGTGTCTCCACCTAATCCACTTTAACAACTGCTCTAGATTGAGTCACATCTCCAGGGAGATGATCTAATTACAGATTCTGTAATTACAGTACTGAATAGGGATTAGAAGAAACAACTGGATTTATAAAATGGGATTAGGATTAAAACATGGCTTTTCTAGGGTACATACATCCTTTCAAACTAACACAATATTCTAGAGACAGCTTGGGCCACACAGATGCAAGAAAGAAGGCTAAACAGGCATGTATGAGAGGAACATATTTCCCTGAGACTCAAGGACCAAAAATGAAAGGCCCAAACCTCAGAAGAAGAGAGATTTGAAAGAGTAGTGAAAAAAGAGGCTTTCTCCTAGGATGTCATGAAAAATTGACAAACTTTCTGTAGCAGTTTATAGCAAGTGGGATTTAGACTATGTCTAGATCATTTTCTGAAGTCCCTTAGCAGGTAATCCTGAGTTCCAAATGAATCCAGTTTTAGTAGACTTCTAATCTTGGAAATATGGAGGATTTAAAACATTTTAAAATTCACACTAAAAATATACACACACAATGAATGAAAAAATACAATAAACATGATTTTAAATAAATAAAAGAACTTGGTAGAAATTAATCATAATTACCAGGGGCTAGAAGCAAAAATGGAAATGAAAATCATAATAGTAAACAAAGTTATGTGACAATAAATTGACCCTGAGCTTCGTTTAGAGGGGATGAAGGATGAATAATTAAGGAGGCTGAAACTGTATGTTCACATGGGGATAGAAGAAAAGGCCTTGGGCCTACATGATGTGGGGAGTTAAAAGTGGAATGTTTCTCCTCAACTAAAGCCAAGATGCTTTAAAACCAGCAGCAATTGTGAATGTGCACGCAAAATATAAAAATATAAAATTATTCACAAGCAATATGCTAAAAGATTATCAGAGTTTATAAATGTCATATCTAAACATTGGAAAAGGATGAAAATAATATCAAGAAAACACTCATCAAAAAAGTTGATAAAACTACAGCAACATAATATATATAATTTCAGAAATTAAAAAAATATATAAATTAAATTGCACAAACAATTTAGAGAA
Organism: Myrmecophaga tridactyla; assembly: GCA_004026745.1. Lineage (NCBI taxonomy): Eukaryota > Metazoa > Chordata > Mammalia > Pilosa > Myrmecophagidae > Myrmecophaga > Myrmecophaga tridactyla. The sequence continues at coordinate 30,368 of PVIY010014800.1, forward strand.
GAGAAAAATCAAATGGTCATAAATTATATGAAAACATATTCAAGCTCACTAGTAAGCAAACAAATCCAAATTTAAATTGATATGTGAAAACATTTCACAAACATCAGATTGGCAAAAATTAGTCTGGAAACATGGAGAGCTGGCAGTGAGGTAAGACAATAAACATTCTCATACACTGCTGGTCAGAGTGTAATTTGGTAGAACTACTTTAGTTAGCAGTTTGGCTGGTGATACCTAGTAAAGTTTAAAATGTGAATATACTGTGATGCAGCATTTTCCTTTCTAGGTCTATTTCCTAGAAAATCTCACATTAATCATCCAAGAAAGCATGTAGAAAATGTTCATTATAGCACTATTTGTGTTAGAAAAACATTGGGAACAGTCTAAATTTGTAAGCTATTACAGTGATGAAAGTTTTGAAATTATAATTATATGCATCAACACATATGAATCTCAATTTCCAAAACTAAAGTTGGCACAAAAATGTAAAGTTGGTATGTATATAAATGTGTGTGATTAAAACAGGCAAAACAATACTTATATACTTAAAATGAATAAGTAGTTATTGAGAAAAAAATATGTAAAGATCTGTCCAATGATAAAGATCAAATACAGAAGTGTTGTTACCTGTGGTTTGGAATAAAGAAGGGAATAAGGGCTGGAACAAGCATATGTCATAGATGATTTCTGCATAACCTTTATTAAATGAAAAATAAGGCTGTGAAGTGAAAATGACAAATTATGAAAACACGTGATATTTGCAGAGAGGTGATCAATATTCTTATCTATAATTTTCCATATAGTTGAATATTTTATAAAGTAAATGATAACAAGACAATAGGATTCTGAAGTCAGAGAGTTAGAAAGAATCAGCATAATTAAAATACATCTCAAAGAAAATAGAGTCACTGGAATTTCCTTCAGAGAAGAACTTGACTAAATGCAGAAGAAAGCACAATATTTAAGAACATCACATTAAAAATAGATTCTCTGGAACTTAAAATAAATCTGCCTATGATTTGCAAAGAAGTTAATAACTGGTAAGATTTAAATTTGTAGCCTGGAAAATTAAGAGGCTCTGTGATGAAAATCAAGGACAAGAATAGAAAAATATCAAAAATATAAAAATCATAAAGTTTGAAAAGTTGTGAGATAAATCTAAAAGCTTAAAACACATGTGAAAATAATTCCATCAGGAGACCAGGAAACAGATGATTATTAAACAAGTAATAGAAAAAAATTCCCCAACACCGAAGAAAGACCTGATTAGTTAAAAGTGCTCAACTAATTCCAGAAGGGACTGATGGGAACAAAAAGACACAAGTCTCAACAGACCCTAGAAAAATTCCTGACCTGGAAAAATTAGAACTGCAATGATATTTATTGCTGTTGGAGAATCAGAGGAAAGTGAACTATCATAAGCTGGTGGATATGTGAATTGTGACATTCTGGAAAGCAATCTGTCAACATCACTAAAAATGTGCCACACATACCCGTCCTTCTTTCCAGCAGTCTAGCACAGTTATTTTTAAGTACAAATAGTTAAGGACATAAATGTAATATGTTTCTTCCAGCACTGTTTCTAGTGAGGTCCCAGTAAATCCATCAATAGAGAAATGATTGAAAAATTCGGGTACATCTACCCAATGGGATATTTTGCAACCATTAGAATGAGTTAATGCAATTTACATGAGATTATTTTGAGGGATTTCCATGAGTTATTATTAAGTAAACAAAACAAGATAAAATCATTTTGCATAATATTATTCAATTTCTAGAAAGTAAATAGTCAACAATATTCTATATTAGTATGTATGGATTTGCATATTTATATCTACATGTGTTTATAGCTATTAAAATATATATGAAGCATACCTATATAAATACAGGAAGAAAAATAGAAAGGTGAATACACTTAAATTGTTCATGTGCTTTGGGGGTTGCAATGCAGTTTAAGGAAGAATTACGATACAAGGAAAAAAGGTCCCTCTTTGAGAGAAAACATATAATATACATTTGATGTATAATTGCATGCATCCATATAAATAATAAAATATCATATACAAGTAATAAATAATAATTAATATTTATATAAATAAGTGTGTAAATGAGGAAACTTGGGGAAAATGATAAATTAAGTCTAGATCTATTGACTCTTAACGGTATCCATATCAGGTACACTAAGTAGGTTGTGTATATTACATTATGAGAAACAAATAACAAAAGGCCAATCTATGTATAGTGGGGATATATTTGTATGAGCACAGAAGAAAGCTCACAAGGATATGCCCAGTGCCAAAAACATGTGTTATCTCCTGGATAAAGTGCAGTGGGCCAGAGTTGATTAGCTAGCTCTGTCATCGTTCATCTTGTTACTAAATTGTCAAATATCACAATTTACCTACCAAATTACTTTTAAGGATTTTAAGCTAAATGTTATCTTCAGTTGAATGAAAAATGATTTCATATTTAATGCACTATAGATATAGAAATTACAGGTCCAAAATCCTGGAAGGCAATATGGCATAATGATTCTGCGTTCATGTTTTAGAGGCATAGAAACAGGCTAAGTTCAAATTCTGTCTCTGGAATATACCACTTGTGTGATATCTGAAAATTATCTAATCTTTCATGTGACAGTTTCCTAGTGTGTAAGATTCAAATAATAATGACCCAATGATCACATTCCTAGAACACTTTAAAAATCCTGTCACATTACAGGTATCTTCATGAATGTGTATTATGAGTGTCTTTTGCACATTGGAATAAGGCAGTTTGAAAATGAGTTTGGCCTTTGATTTTAAAAATCATAATAATTACAGTTATTTATTAATTACATTTTTATTAGCTTATCCATTGCCCATGATAGATACTGATTTTGAGTGTTTCCATTTTTATTGAATTTTTAATTGATTTTTATCTTTATAATCATCACAAAATATTGATTGATAACAAGAGCTTGCCAAAGCAATAAGGATGATGACAAGTAAATATATATTTGGCTGTGCTCACTCCAGACAGAGACAAGCAAAAGCTGATTTAATGTGTAAGCTCATATAAATCAACTCTTGTGAAAAAATGGCCAAGTTCATGTCCCAGCTTTCAGGTAGCATTTCTGTGGTTACTTTGGTTCTGTCATCTCTTAACCCTCATTACACTTAAGCCTGTGATAGAGCATGTTGATTATAACTGTCTTGGGAGCCTTTATAATTGTAACGGAATACACTGTATCTTCAATAACATAATGAAATAATTGAAATCTAGAAATTACCCCTTTTAATTCTTTTTATACTTTACAACATATATTGTGATCAAATAGTTTTTATTTTTTGACTTAAAATAAAAATCATCCTTTAGAAGCATACATGGTCATTAAATTCATGCCTGGTACTAGTGTTGTAGTTATGTCTAGCAATGTCCTAATGGATATCTTTTACATTTAGATAAAAACAATTAAATCTTCAAGAAGTTCTTCTAGAAATTTGTTAATGAGGTTAATATGAAGACCAGAGTGGAGAGCCTGGGAGCTCACAGCATGTCCTAGTTTCAGAAATACTAGGCCAAAATAAATAGACTTATTCTTAACTTAAAATTAAAAATTTATGGACTATGGGGATATGTTACAAATTACTATTTGGCCCAAAGTCATTAAATTTAAAAGTATTTTATCTAAATTTAAGGAAAAATACTACTCTGCCACCTCCCTCCACTCCTTCCTGTTATCATTTGATCTAACTTGCCATCAGTAGCCCAATGCCCAGTGGGAAGCATACACATACCTCACTCAAAGGTGACAGAGATGCACACATAATGCTTGGTTCAATGTGGAATCAAGACTGCTCAGTATAAAATCCCTTACAATTTATAAATTAATCTTACTATCAACACTACTGCTTTTAGTGCTGCTACAGTTACTGCTATTAAATTTATCTCCTCTTGGTGAAGTGTATTACATTAATGGTTACAAGAAAGAAACATGAAATCCAGGCTACTGGGCATATTCTCTACTGAAAATACGACTTCAATTCATAAGAAGCTTATTATAAAGAAAATGTTTCACATTAGAGATTTATCTATTTTTTTTCCTTCCTGGGGGATTTGTTTCCTTTTTTCTTTTTTTCCCCCTCCTTTTAGAGATTTATCTTGACTGAAGAATAATGTAGCAATCTTAGGCAGAATAACTATTATGTAAAAAGCGTAAGATTTGAATGAAATGAGGTAGACCTGAATTTGCATCCTCACTATGCCATTTCTTGGATGTTTGTCCTGCACAACTTACTTCACACAAAGTTTTACTTCATTCATGTTCACTGGTGTTTCTTAACCTCACCCCTATTGATGTATTGGATTGGGTAATTCTTTGCTTTGGGAAGGCCCTTTGTGTTACAGGATGTTTGGTTCCATAAGTGGCCTCTCCACAGCAGATGCCAGTAGCAACCCCAAATAGAATATATATATATATATATATATATATATATATATATATATATATATATATATATGTCTCCAGACATTCCCAAATGTCCCTTGGTGGACAGAATCAACCTTGGTTGAGAACTATTGTTGTATATAATGGGAATATTACTAGTTGTCGATCTATGGCCACTCAACTTCAAATTCACTCTTTCTGTCTGCTCTGGGAAAATAAAGTGAGCCCTTAAATTTAATTTACTTTAATTTCCTTTTCCTGCCGGCACAATGCTAAGGTTTACCAGTCAAGGGCTATGGAGAGAAATTGCAGGTAGGACTTGTTTTTGCTTCCTAGTTCCACTGTGCTCACTCTTCAGCATCTTGTGACAGTTTCTATGTATGAGTGTGTCATGATACTTGAAAACAATTGTAAAAATACAATTTGTTTTATTTCTCTTTACTCTAGTGATCATCCTTTCCTTCTGTAAAACCAAACCAGTAATCATAACAAATAGTTCCATGTTTTGCCCCTGATGTGAGGTTATGGATATGTAGGTAAGTTTTTGTTCTTTTGTTGTGGTCCTCATGCTAGAGAATCCATGCGCTTTCCCATGTTCAGTTCTGCCTTGTTATTAGCAGACTGCCACTTCCACTACCACATCTTCCGGTTCACACTTTGAACAGAAATGATGAGTGTGATTTAGGGGCCAAGGTATTTAATTGCTGTTGTGAAATGCAAGCATAACTTCTCCTATTATGGTTAATCTTGAAGCCCTTGTTGAGATGAAGCTGTCACAAGATAGAAGCTTCCTGACTCATTAGCTCCATTCCCCACACCACAACCATCAAGAAGAAAAAGTGTTGCCGTAGTGATTCATGTTGACATGCAATGGACATTATAGAAGGAGGAAAACTTTTGTCACAGCAGCCCCTGGCATTTTAGGATTGCTATTACTGAGGAATAGACTAGCCTAACCTAAATAATACACTGCTCTTCTCATTTTGCTCTTTCTCAAAATGTGTAAATTTTGTTATAACAATATTCAAGATAAATCAATTTACTCTATCATTTTGAGTAGTACAGGTGTGTTATTTTGTTAATGCTGTTGGAAAGCAATATACCAGAAATGGAATGGCTTTAAAAAGTGAATTTAATAAGTTGCAAGTTTACAGCTCTAAGGCCATAAAAATATCCAAACTAAAGCATCCAGTAAAAGATACCACAATTCAAGAAAGCCTGATGGGTATCTAATACCTTTATTAGTTGGGAAGGCACCTGGTTGACATCTGCTGATCCCTTGTTCCCTGGGCTTCATTGCTTTCAGCCTCTGTTTCCTGTGGTTTCCTCTCTAAGCATCTGTATTTGCTCACTCTGTTGGCACTGTTCCAAGCTCTTTCCAAAATGTTTCCTCTTATAAAGGACTCCAGTAAACTAATCAAGGCCCACCTGGAATGAATGGAGTCACATCTCCATCTAATCAAAACGCCACACCCAGCGAGCCACACTTCCATTGAGATAATCCAATCAGATGTTTCCACCCTACACTGTTGAATCAGGATTAAAAGAAATGATTGTTCCCAAAAACTTGGATCAGAATTAAAATATGGCTTTTCTGGGGGTACAAAATAATTCAAACCACATAATATGTAAAAAAGAGAGCAAATCAAAGATCCAATATTTGATCTTTTAGTTTTCTTTTTAGCAATATAGTATACTCTCAGGCCACAATCTATACAGACCCTTGGGAAAATGTAAGCATTGTTATTTTCCATCTTTCACTGCATTTTCTACTGATAGTGCTTGCAGCTAGAGCATAAATAGGTATCAGGATGCTCTGTTATAGAAACCTGCTGACCTTGGTTAGCAGATTATGGTTATTTTCTCTGTCCCTATTGAAACCTGGCAGAACTTCATCTCATTCAATCCTAGCCCCACAAGTCAATAAACACAATGTAGGAATCATAGCTGATTTTTTTATTTGTCATTTTATAAATGTAGTACATGTATTAAATGAACTGTTCATGCTCATATCCTCTGCTTGTCCACTAAATCTCATCCTCTAGAGTACCCCTCAAATCATTTTCTCTTCTGTCTCTAAATCATCTACTTTCCCTCTCTAGTGCATCATTATATCAGAATACAAACATGTATTCTGCAACACGAATACACGGTGTATTCAAAAATACTTTTCTTTTGTCCCCATTATATCCTCTATTTGCACATTTCTTTACTACCCTATACAATAGCAAAATGTTTTTATATACAAATAACAGACACATGTATTTTAATAACATGCACACACCCATATACACACAAATATGTACTAGTTAACTATGATTCTTCTCTCATTTTCCCCATGCCAAAATTTCCCTGGTGAAGGCTACCGATAATCTTAATTTTACTGAAAAACTAATGGGCAGTTTTCTATTCTTAATTAATCTCCCAAAAACATTTCACAGATTTGATCACATTCTTCTCCTCGACCACATTTTCACCAGGCTTCCAGGACATCCCAGTCTGCTGCTTTTCCCCTATTGTTCTTATTCTTCTCAGTGTCTTTTGCTGGCTCCTGTTCATTTTCAGATCAATAAAGGTTATAGAGCCCCAATATCTTTCTCTTTTATGTACTTGAGTCTTTCATTAATTTGTGAACTTTTTCAGCCTCATGACTTTAAATAACGTATACATTCTCCCAAAGTTATATTCCCAGCTGTTGTGGAAATGTAGCAAAGCTGACTCTGTGTATTAACCCCTGTGCCAGTTTAAATCTATTGTGTACCCCAGAAAAGCCATGTCCTTTAATCCTCACTCAATATTGCTGGATGGGAGCTTTTTGATTATCCATGGAGATGCGACCCTCCCAATTGTGAGTGGTAACTTTTGATTAGATGGTTTCCATGAAGATGTGTCTCCACCCATTCAAGGTGGGGTTTGCTTATTGGAGCCCTTTAAGAGGGAATCATTTTGAAAAAACCTTTAGAGCTACCAGAACCATCAGAGCCCACACAGCCAGAGACCTTCAAAAATGAAGAAGGAAAATGCCTCTGGGGGAGCTTCATGAAACAAGAAGCCTGGAGAGAAAGCTAGTAGACATCATCATGTTCACCATGTGCCTATTCATTGAGAGAGAAACCCTGAACATCATCGACCTTCTTAAACCAAGGTATCTTACCCTGGATGCCTTAGGTTGGGCAGTTCTATAGCCTTGCTTTAATAGGGGACTTTTCACAGCCTTAGAACATGTAATTTTGCAACTTAGTAAGTTCCCCATTTTAAAAGCCGCTCTATTTCTGGTATACCGCATTCTGGCAACTTGCAAACTGGAACAACACCTACAGTGGTTACTTCTTCACAGCAGGCTAGTACATAAACAAAAAAGCCTCGACAGTGTCAAGCTTAAATTCTTACACATCCAATTGTTTTAAGTATAGTACCAACCAAGTTAGCATATTTCAGCCATTTAAAGCCTGTCTGTTTTGAATATCTTGCAAAACTGCCCAATGGCTGCTAGCCATAGATAAGACAAACCCTGTGGCTATAAACACCCCAAATTGCTGCTGCCCTTTGGAGCTTTCTGACCCAGAGACTCCTTGTCGTGCCACCGAGTGATATCACCTAGCCATGTAGCTCACTCTCTGATCTCCCACTTTTCCAGGAATCTCCTTGTCCTCTTCCCCTTCTGGTGTGGCCTCAGTAAGGCCTCTTACTGGGAGAAACTTCCCCTCTCAAGCAAACTTGTTCAATTGCCCAAACAAAACTCATTTTGTGCTATCACCACCTCATTGATCAATCCTCAAGTCCTGAACTGACCTCACTAGACCAGGTATCTTTCTTAAAATCCAAAATGGCTATATGTAGATTTGGTGGTCATCAAAATAAATATGGAATTAAAGACATGATAAGGAAAATATATTTTAAGTTTGCAGCATTAGGTCTTTGCTCATCTCTACCACACCACTTTATTATATCCCCCCCCCTTCCACCACATTTCAGATATATTTCAGTTCCTTTAATACAAGTCAGGGACTCTGTGTAGGCTCCTTTCCATGGTATGCTATCCACTTACACCACCACTAAAACATACCTTGCTGGCTCACTTCTCAGTGTCTCTATTCTGTCCTTAAAAAAATAAAGAAGAAGAAAATGATCATGGTGATGAATACACAACTACGTGATGATATTGTGAGCCATTAATTGTATACCATGTATGGAATGTTTACATGTCAAGAATTTTATATGTTTTATCTTGCTTTATTAATAAAAATATCAAAAAAAGAAATAATTTCTGAATCACAAAAAATATGCCATCTGTTATTCTCTGTCATCAAACACGTATCATTGACATCATTGTATCATCACAATTTTTGCCTGCATGTTTTCCTTTCTTTGTTTGAATTTTGTTATTCGCCTTCACCAGAGTATCAGCTCCATAAAAGCACATTCTTTTTCCTGGAGAATATTTTCCATTTATTTGGTCACTTTTCCTTCTTTTCCAAGTTTTATTACCCACCTGTTAAGAAATAGCACATTCTGAGTTCCCTTGTCCTAGGGAGAGTTTGTGACAGGATGAGTCTCTGACAGTGTTGAACAGATTTTATGGGGAATGCAGCCAAAGAACAAGAAAATTTCCTGGGTAGACAGCCTGTTGTGAATGCAGGGCATTTTCCCCACAGTGAGAAGAGATTTTTCTAAGTCAGAAGCATAAAAAAAAGATTAAATTGTTTCTGAGTCCATAGAGAAGAGGCACCCAAATAACCTGTGACCTGTGTTCTGATTCTGAATATTATTTCTTGCCAGAAATGTGATAAGATCACAGGGTAGAAATGGCTGCAAAGTGCACTACACAATAAAGGAACAACCAGAGTGCTACCACATGTGAATGGAGCACGTAGAATTGGGTAATGACCAAGGCTTCATATAGGATATACGTGTCATTGGATGACCAAGAACTAGATCTAACATTTACCTACCTCTTGTCCACAATCCACATCTTTAAACCTGGTAAAATCCATTAACTCTAAACAATTCCAGAGAAAAGGAGATCTGAAAAAAACCTAACACAGGAAGGACTTACATCATTACAATGGTGAGTGTTTCAATTCACGGATATAGCATAATCCTCCTTTCAACTGAAGTTTCTAAACTTTTTCTTGATAATTTATTTTCCAGTGTAGCAAGAATGACTACCTTTTGTCAGATTCATTCCAAGCTGTTTGATTTTTTATTTATCTTTTATTTTTAACTTGATTTTTAAAATCCTTTTATTGTAGTTACATAAATACAACTCAAAATTTCCTATTTCCCATTTTAGCTACTTTCAACCATAAAATTCAGTGGCATTAATTGCATTCACAATATTGTGATACCATCACCAACATCCATTACACCACCTATTTCATTACCTCAAAAAGAAACTCTACATCTAAACAATAACTTCCCCATCTTCTTAACACCCCGTACCACTTTCAATTGATTTTTGTATCTTGACCTTGTGTCAAGCAATTTTGCTAAATGTACTTATTAATTCTTATAGTGAGTCTGTAGATTCTTTTGGACTTCTGTGTACACAGTTATGGATATTTGTAAATATTAACAGTTTTATTTCTTCCTTTCTAGTAACTGTGTATCAGTCAGGGACAAAATCAAGGGACAGAAATCACACCATTTATTTGAATGAAGATAAGCTAATATACATAATTTTTAGTCATGGATATAATTGTTAAGTAGCTGAAAAGTAAATAAGAGAAAACAGCTATCACAGAAGGAGAAAAGCCAAGAAGCAGCCATCCCCTCTCCCTCCCTGTACGTAGGTCTGGAGAAATAAAGACTAGAGGCGAGAATAATGAAAACTTAGAAATTAGAGAGGGGCTAAATGGAACTGTAACTCAGGTCTCTAAGTAGTGGATACTGCTCAGATAATGCTAGTATATTACTATATGAGGAAGGCTCGTGGAGCTCGGACCTATATATGTAAGAAGCAGTTTTTGCCATCTGGTGCTGATGTCTCTGATGGGAGGAATAATTAGGCTGGGACTGCAAGCTTTGAAAAAGTTGGTTTCATAACTATCAAAACTTTTATGTGCTGCCTGACTTCTGCATCTACCTCACTTCCCCCACTTGCTTCAATACTGACCTTTGGACTAGTAAATGAACAGCTTTCCATTCTCTCTGTAGTTTCCCCTATTGGTGCAACCTACAAATGAGAAATCTGGTTTACCATACTCCCAAATCCAGAATCACAAAAGAGAATGTAAAAAATTGGCTTAGGGATGAAAGAAAACGTAATGGTTGGCACATTTACATGTTTATTGTGGTGGTTGTTTTGATTATCTTATCACACCAATTACAGTCTCCAGCAAAATGATAAATAGAAAAGTTAATAGCTGACATTCTTGTCCCTGAGTTGAAGGGCATATTTTTCAATATTACCCAATTAAGTAAGATGCCTGCTCTAGTTATTAAGTAAATATCCTTTATCAGAAAAAAATAACATTTCTTTCTGGCTCTAGTTTTCAAAATTATTTTTGTTTAACCAGATATTTGTATTCTATGTTGCTGAATTATTTCTGTGTCAATAAAAATATCGTATGTTTTATTTCTCCTCCAACATTTTGTAGAAATAATGAACTGTGCTGATTTTTAAACGTTAACTCAACTCACATTCCAAGAATAAATATGAGTTAGTTGTGAGATGATACTTCTTTCTTAAATGGTTAGAACAATCCAGTATTCAAGTCATTTGGATCACGAGATTTCTTTGTGGGAAGATTATAGATATGAATCCAGTTTTTAATTGTAGAGGATCATCTAGTTTCTGTTCATGTGTACTTTGTACATTTTAGGGATTGTGTACACTGCATAAAATTTTTATGTTTATTAGTACAAAGCTGTGTACTAGTCTATAGTTTTCTTTTAAATGTTATTATTGTTTTATTGTTTAAAGTTTTTAATACCGTTTCTTGCATCAAATGTGATTTTGTTTATTCTTACTCCCTCTTTTTTTCTTCTTAGTCTTGTCCAGTTGTTATCGATTTTATCAGTTCTGTTCAAAAAAGCCAACTCTGGTTTTCTTGACTCTATTTCATGTTTAAAATTATTATATTTCTAGTCTTATTATATACATTGCATTTTTCTTTCTTTTGATTTGTTGCTTTTATGATATCTTAGGATACATATTTAGGTCATTGCTTTTTCAAACTTTCTTATTTCCATGTTTTTAAGATCGTCCATTTTCCTCTAATAACTACTTATCAGTATCCCATGAATTTTGATATGTCATATTTTGATTTATCACTAATAAAATATTTTCTAATTTCCATTTTGATTACTTATTTAATTGATGAGCTTTATAGGACATTAATTAATTTTCAATATTTCTAATAAAAATGTGTTATCTATTTTTCAATGAATTCCACTGTGATCAGAGAATAAATCGGGGATGATTTGAAGATGTGTTTCATTCTTTGTGAGAATTACTCTATCTCACACATACCTATGATGCAGAAGTCAGTCCTTCAGAGGCCTGACTGAATAACTGGAGTCTATTCCAGGGTCCCTCCAACTTTTAGATCCCGAGCTTTGTACCTCCAGCCCTGTGAGATTGTGGAACTCTCTGTTCAGCTCTCCACAGCTTTAAATTAATAAATGCGTCAATGAGAAAATCAGTACCAAATGTCAAGCTAATTTATCTGGGTTTCTTTTAATCTCTGAGATCTGGGAATACAAGTTCTCAGTACCTTCTAACAGTCCCTTTTCCCCCCTTGTCATATAGGTTTTCTAGTTGCTTTCAGAAATAGGGCTGATTCATAGCAATCTAATAAACCATTGACAAAATTCAGTAGTCAGTTTCACTGAATCTTACTTCTAAACACCACATACCATTTCATATTTTTCCCACTACCTTTGGGCAAAAATTGATCATGCTTTTACTCAATATAATATATTGAGTATAATATTTTGAATATATGCATAATTCTTACAAGCATTGATATATTAACTACTATATATTAAAATCATTGTATTGAGATTTTAAGGGCAAATTGGTTATGTACCCAAGAAATGCCATCAGTAGACCAAGATGTTTACATTGATGTAGCAGACCACTCTGCAATAACTTAAATATTAAGTACATTAGTGTACATAGGACAAAATAAATTTTAGCCAGAGTGGCAGCCATATAAAGGTATTAATAAATGATATATAAAATTTAAGCTTGCATGGGGTGCACGGGTAGTTCAGTGGTTAGAATGCCTGCCTTCCATGAGGGAGACCCAGGTTCAATTTCCGGACCATGCACCCCTCCCCCCCCAAAAAAAAATTTAGCTTGCATGAAGGGCAAAACTGTTCTGGTCTTAAATAATCTAATTTTTCATCTCAGATTGCCAGATTTGGTAGGTTGAATCATGTAACACAGAAAGAGACAGGCTTTCAATCTTTATCCCCTTTCCTGTGGGTGTGAACCCATCTGCAAATAGAACATTTGAAGATGTATTATCAGTTAAGGTGTGGACTCATTTGTGAGGATCTCTCAACTACTACTTAAATGTGGCAGAACTGAATTAGGGTGGGCCTTATTCCATATTACTGGTATCTTATAAAGAGGAAATTCGGATGCATTCAGAGAATAGAGGCCAGATGTCAGAGAAAGCTGCAGGAAGAGACCAAGGAATCAGATTGCCGTGTGAAGGGGGCCTGCCATCTCCAGAATGCTTTCGGCCCTGGGAGAAAGCATAACTGTGCAGATGTCTTGATTTGGAACTTCTGGCCTATAAGCCAATACATTTCTTATTATTTAAGACAACCTATTGCAGAGTATTTTTCATAGCAGCCCTAGCAAACTAACATCAGCTTTATGTTATTTGTTTTAATTCCTCAGATCTCTTAGCATTAAAAATATCCAGAATGAGATTGTGCATATGCTGTACTATAGGCAAACGATGGCAGAACTTTTGTTTTTAGGTACTTGCATGTGCAAAAGGTTTTAAGTAGGGAGCAAAACTCACAGTGTTCAACTATTGGTGGTAGGGATAGTTATGAAAAAAATCCTTAAATACATTTAATGTTGATTGGAAAAAAGATGATGTGTCTTGACACACAATACACCAAGACTTATCTTTGAAATCTTGCAGATTCATTTTCATGGCAGAAATGATATATTTCCTTAAAAGTAAAACAGGATATTTCAAACATTATCATTGAATTGGGTATCTCTAAGATAAATTGTACAACTTCCAGGATTATCAATCATATAAATTATAAGTTTTTTCTTGAAAAAGAGAAATAAATGACGGGCACATCAGATCATAAAGGGAACTAGCCTTTCTGTAATAATTAAGTAAGTAAATAAAGTGCATATTGAGCAATTTATATATGCTGGAAATATTCTAGGCACAGTAATTTGAATGCTATTTGATTTACAGTGCCTTGATTTTATTCTCCTAGAACTCAGAATAGTGGTTATGTACGTGTGTGTGTGTATATTATATATATATGACATACACACACACACACACACACACACATATATATATATACATATGTATATATATATATATATACATATGTATATATATATGACAGGATTTCCTGCCCACACTCGGTAAATTCTGCCTTATTCTCATAAAGACAAATATTAAAGAGTAAATAGGGGGAAATAATGCCATCAGATCATTAACTTTTTTTTCCTAACTATGTTTATTGCACTCCTTCTTTATATTAACAAAAAATTATTATAAACTAGCTAACAGCAAGAAAAAAAATAACCTTGAAATCTGTTTGTAAATCCAATCATGTACAATGAATAGCTGGTGTGTGAAAACCCATATAGCCACTGCTTGTTATTGCAAAGAAAGCAGAACTGTGTGTCTGATCTAGAAAAGATTATTATCCGTCTAATAAGACAGGAATTAAATGAGTGAATATACATAGAACCATAGATAATGTAAACAATGGCAAAAACATCTTAGTTTCTATGATTCTGCATTGATGTTGCCAAGAATATAGGCAGTTGCAAAGCCAGCAAGGGATATTTTACTTTAATTTTTACAAAGGGAGAGTCAAATTCATACTAGAAATGCACTATTGTCAGCCTAACACATTCTTTAATAGGTTAGGAAATGCTTCACAATTTTCTTTCTAACCTTTGTAAGCTTTACCTCCCACAGTTACCATAAATTTTATGCCTTCTAAAAACAAGAAAGTATGTATGTGTATGTGTGTGTGTTTGCTTATGTCTGTGTACTAGCAAAAAGGAGAGTGGAAGAAAAACATTTCTTTTCAATTATCTAAATTTCTTGGTCTACCAAGAAACAGACATTTTTCTATTATCGCAAGTGGTTGATATTATTTCCTCAGGTTCAAATCACTCTGGGTATAACACAACAAAAGGAATGTGATTTGCATAATCAGAAAGCATTTTGCTGAGCACCCACCCTATTCAGGCATTGTTCTAGACCAGTATGGTCCATTAGAACTTTCTGTGAGGATGCAAATGCTCTGCCTAATAGATAACCATTAGACACATGTCATATATTAGATGCTAAGTACTGAAGAATGAAGCTCAAGAAATTAGGAATTGAGCTTGTGATTTAAGAGTATAGATTGGTAGGGAGAAATCTGAGCAAACACTTGAAGCATATAAGCAACTTAAGCTGTTATATTTGGGAAATAATTTAAGGAAGAATGATCAGCAAATGCAGAAGACTTGGGTTGGGAGTATGCCTCACATATTAAAGGAAAAGCAAGGGGAAAACTGTGGCTACAAAAGAGGAAGGGGCATAGATGATGAAATGGGCCACATCATCCAGAACCTTGTCAACTCTGCTAGGGACTTCGACTTTTATTACAAGTAAGAAAGAAGCCACCAGAGGGTTCAAGCAGAGAAATGACATGTTCTGACTTGCAAATTGAAAAAACTCAAAATTAGTAACATGTAATCAGAGACATCAAAGTGAATGAGAATCCTGTGTTCAACATGTTGCACAGTAAATTCCCGCTATATGAGAAAGTTTCATCATAAAGGACATGTAAAGCTCTATATTACCCTCAGTGAGTGGAGTTGCTCCATGGACCTTTATTGATGATATTTATGTATTTAGCCATGTGGGTTTTTTTTTTTACCTCATCATAAATTCTGTCTACTTAAATGTACCAAACTACGTTCCTAAAATTTTTGTGACCAATCTGATATTAAAAAAAATGCTTATTAGTTCTACTCAGGATCTAGCCAATGAATAATTATTTCAGTGAAGTTATTTCAATGCTTTCTCTATTTTGCTCTTGAACAAATAGAACAAGGGTCATCCTCTTGTGCAGCCCCAATATTTCACCCATGTAGAAGTGCTTATATTTTTTGTTTGTGTAACTTACATAAGGTATTGCTTATTCTTTTTTTTTAATGAGAATCTAGAAAAGAAAAACAACATGAGAAAATTGGAAATCCTAAACTTCTTGGGAGAATTATATACACTTTCTTTTTCCGTTTCCCATTTTTCCAGCCACTCTGCAAGCCACTGTGATATGACTTCTCTGAAACTTCTCCCATTCAAGTCACGAATGAATGAGACAGCTTCTGTTTCCTATATTACTTGATCTCTCAGCACCATTTGGACCTCCTAGCCCCGTGTTCTTCCTTGAATGTACTTTGACTTCACTTCTGAGATGAAATTCCGTCTTGTAGTTCTTACACAAGGCATTGATAGCTCACTCACAGTCTCCCCTGCGGACCTCCTGTCCCTTGCTCATCCTTCCAAAACCAAAGACACATGGGGACTTACGCTATGCCCTCAACTTGACTTAGGCTTCATAATTTCCCTGGGATATTTTATCCCATGGCTTCAGCTGTTACTACTGTTGGTAAAAGTTACATTTATACATTTCACATCCACTCATATACATCACTGCTGCCATTTATATAAACAAAAATAACTACATTTTCGTTCCTCTCCATTTTTTCTTACCTGAATGAATAACATGGATATACATCCAATTGTTGAGTTTAAAACTTAGTCAAGGCCTAATCATCATCTAAATTACTAATTATGTCTGCTTTGTATTTTTTTTTTTTTTCGTTGTGAGCAGGCAACGGGAATCAAATTAAGCCCAGGTCTCAGGCATGGCAGGCGAGAATTCTGTCACTTAGCCACCATGGCACCACCCTGCTTTGTATTTCGAATGTTTGATACATTTGATATATTGGAATAATTACTGTATTTGTAGAAAATAAGAGTCACAGATCTCAAAATGGAGCATCCAAGAAAGTTGGTTTGAAATATTTTACATTTTGATTTAGATTTTCATTTCAGTTTCCATTAAACAGGATGGTGGAAAATTTTCTTGTGATTGTCTTCCTCTTTTTACTATAGTTAAAGACAATTTGGGAAGGTGGTTGCAGAGGGCTGACTCCTATAATATCTTGGGATTCACAGGGTCTAACAAATCTTCACAGAAACTGCTGATTTTTCCAATATTCCATTGAGCATAGACCATGATATGTGGTGCTTTTTTTTGTTGTTTTCCTTACCTCACATGGAACCAAATTCTCACCCTGAGGACCAGCCATGGACCTCACTGCCCAGATGTATTTATACTTTCATTTTTCATCAGGAGTCTTACTACATCCCAGGTCCATCTTCCTCACTTTTCTCTATTCCCTCTTATTCAGGGTAGCTTCTTTTTGGTTACAGAGAGGGTAGTGTCTCATTCATACACTGCTTCTCCCAAAGGTTTTTGTAAGTTCCCTGAATTATCTGTCTTTAACCTACTCCACAAAAACATTCGGCTTCCCTAAGGGATCAGTGCTTTAGAAGGGAAAGTGAGAGAGATTTCAACAGTTCTGTTTTATTTCTATACATACTTTCCTCTCAAAGTCAAAGGAAATGAAAGCTCATCATAAATTCTGTCTACTTAAATGTACCAAACTACCTTCCTAAAATTTTTGTGACCAATCTGATATTAAAAAAAATGCTTATTAGTTCTACTTGGGATCTAGCCAATGAATAATTATTTCAGTGAAGTTATTTCAAAAGTGTAAGGAAAAGAAAAAATTAAGTACTAAAAAGGGAACTTTGACAAGCATCTCAAAATATCTCTCCACACCACGTATTGTAATTGCCTGTTTATTTTCTGCATTTGTCAGTAACTCAAAACTCTATAAAAGCAGAAAGCATATGTATCTTTTGCCTTTATATCCCTAATGATAGCAATGCCAAGGATTTTGAGGTTCAATATGTCTTTATGAATAGCACAAATGAATATGTATTACAGGAAACTCTTCTCTGTCCTCTTCTGCATATGGAAACACCATTCCCATGAGTTGTGGTGGCCAAATAGAGAACAGAATTCAGATCAAAGATAAGCAAGTACAATTCTTTGATTCAAAACATTTCATAAAGATGACCAAATATCTTGGAGATAAATAAAAAGATTATTCAGAGTTCAGATTTAGATCCAAATGAGAATTTCCAGTTAAATAGCAATAAAAAGCATAATAGGTAGTTATCTTAAAATCTTTGCCAGGTGGCTTGTTTTATTGGAGATTCAATCTTTCGGATGTGTTACTGGGCATGAACCAAACCCAAACATACTTAACTAGCAAGGCTGTAGTTATTTTAGAATTGCTCAGTGTAATGATGTTTTAAATCTGTTAAAGTGAATGCATTTTTCATAGAAACCATGTATGTGGTTAAATTATAAAAGATAATATTTATTAAATAAGAAAGTTAGGCTGCTAGATCTATATACATACAATATTAATTCACAGTTATCTATTTTAATTTGTTTCGTGGTTGAAAGCTGAATTCTCTAATTTATACTTTTTAGTGGAACAATATTCTGAATTGCTTCTATTGAAGATTCATTGATCTATTTCCCATTTTAATACTAAATTAATATTCTTTTGAGACTGCTATAATGTCTTGAGTGTTAAGTGATGAATTCTTATTTCATGTATTTAATAAGTAGTTATTGGATACTTAGTAAGTGCTATGGACCCTGTGAATATAATGTTGAGTCTGACAAAAAACATTACAGAACTCATTTACAACCTCTATATTGCTACAATACAGTCTGTATCCCATTTGGTTTCTTAATGTTGCAGTCTAAACTAAACATTGTAATTAAAATGAGCTGATACTGGGTGATACTTTCTGTTTTCTTGACTTTCTCCCTTTTTTGTAGTAAACCTCATGGGTATAATATAGAGGTTGGCAAACTGCAGTTCACAAGCTGAGTATGGCCTGCACCTGTGTTTGAAAATAAAGTTTTATTGGAATGTAGAATTTCTTTTTGTATTGTTTATGATATATTTTCCACTACAGCAGCAGGTTTACATAGTTGTAATAGAGACAATATGGCCCACTAGTCTAATATAGTCACTCTCATTCCCTTTAGAGAAAAACATTGCCTACCCTGATCTAATGGAAAAATTCATTTTAAAAATCTAAAGTTTATATATTCTTCTGTAACAATTTTACTTGTTATACACCGAGTAATAAATGTATATTGTCATCCATTTTCCAACAGGGCAGGGTAAGACAGCAGGTATAGAATGAAGAAAAAAGGTAGGTAGAGTGGGCAAGGCAAAAGGGAATTTCGGGAAGAAGAATTGTGGATAGCTAATAACAACTTGTGCAGATATATGAGCAAAGGGTGCACATGGGAAACAGGCTGGAGGAAGATTTTATTTGTGGATATTTGGAAGAGACTGTTCTACAAACAGAAAATTAAAATTTAATATTATGTCAATGTTGTGAACATCTTACAAGAGTAAGATGAGCCCCCTCCCCACCCACCGTACCCAAAATTTGATTTGGATTTTGAGAATGATGACACCAAAATGTCACTGATGCCGTTACAAGGAATACAACTTTTCTGCTGAAAATTTTTTTAAAAAGGCATGGAAAGATTTTTTACTCATACAATTGGACTCACCGAGGAAAGCAAGGTGGGTGCTCTCAAGCTGATCCAAAATAGTTTAAGTGAGAGAATGGAAAAAAGACTGATTTGGGTTTCATTGTGCTTAGGCGGTGGAGCTGGGGTGGGGCATGATTTGAACTTTTCTTTACCAGCACTGGAGAGAATATCCAAAGTCTCTTTTCAGCTAGGCTTGGTTTGAAGAAGGGAAAGGAGCTTAAAAGCTGTCTGCAGACAAACATAAAAAATGGAGTGATCTGAATTTGAAGTGGTTTGTTGGAAATCAAATTAAAATAGACAGATGGAGACCTGATTTTCAGTTTTGTTTAAGTAATTAGTGTTCTGTCAATATTCATATTGAGATAAATGGTCATGATAATACTAGCTTATTGTGAGGTTCTGAGGAAATAGCTGTGGAAGAACACTGACAACTAAAACACGCAGGGAGAAAAAGTGTTATGTGTTAGTGCCTTATATTTTATGACTGGTGGCTACTTATTTTAAATATGCCCCTGTTTAGGAAAAATAGACTATAGTTATTTGAGTGGATTTCGTGGATAGATATAAGTACTTTTGAATGTAATTGCAAGCCTCCTATTGTCTCATCTTAGCAGCAATTTTTTTTTTGTCAGAAAAAAATTTTGGAATTTTTTTTGAAATTACCTGAGTCATCACTTCAGCTGGGACACAGAAAGAATAGTGTCATAACATTCTGGTTACATTTTGATACTACTAGATTATAAAACTCAGAATAAAAATCTTAATAGCAAGACAGCCAAATAGTTATGCATTGTATCAATTATACAACTAAAATAGACAGTGTTTAAAAAATTCTTCATATAAATGCCCTGCTGTTTCCAGGTGGAAACATCATAAATATCTTCTAATTGAAACATTTCATAACTATTTCTAGACTTTAATTTATGGCTGAAACTATGCATTCAAATAACAACCCACTTGACATTTACAAGCTTAGAAAGAACTTATCTTCCTTTCTGTTACTGGTTATAAAAACGATAGTAATAAGTGACTAAGAACTCTCTGCAACCAAATGTTGACCTCCAGGCTCATGAAAATGAAGCTAAAAAGCTTCTCAATGGTAAATCACTACAATACATTTTCTGGAACATTTAAAAAAAGAAACAAACAAAAACCCAGAAAACTGCATGCCTTGAAAAGATGATACTCAAATTGAAAACATTTTAGAAATTTTACAAAAGTCTTTTTAAATCAACAATTGCAGATATTCATCACATCTTATCTTTTTATTTTCTTTAAGTTGTCATATGATTGACTAATTGTAATGTAATTTCAGGGGACACATTTGAATACAATACCCTTTTTAAAATTGTTTCAATAGAAGGCATGAAGCAATCATATATGTTTTTTTATACTGAGTGAAATTATTACACCCTTAAACTATATTATCTCAATAATAAAAATAAATTTTAGATACTTTCTTCTAAATTATCTGATTGAACTCACAGCTTGAGT
This sequence comes from Myrmecophaga tridactyla, assembly GCA_004026745.1. NCBI lineage: Eukaryota > Metazoa > Chordata > Mammalia > Pilosa > Myrmecophagidae > Myrmecophaga > Myrmecophaga tridactyla. The sequence continues at coordinate 51,183 of PVIY010014800.1, forward strand.
CAATTCTTTCCTTTGCAAGCAAAAATTGTATTTGATTTAATATCTTGATAAACAATCTCTATTATAAGTACCTTCCTTCTTTGAACATTAAAGTAACTACCAAAAACAATGGAAAATACAGAAAACATTAAAGAAATCACCCAAAGAAAACTACTTTAAAAATAAGCATTTCATTTAAAAGAATTCCATCTATTGTTATTTCCACTGTAATCCTCATCACTCTATATGTTTTTACTGGGATATAAATTGTAAAATCACTAATATAAGACATATTCTAATGTATCAAATTATTTTGCTTATTATCAATAATAATGATTAATTTGTTTCTCTAGCATTTTTCCCGGACAGAACAAATAGATGCATAGCATTATTTTTTCTGACCATATTACAGACAGAATAAAAAACATGATATCATCCAAAGTTTCTGGATAAAGAAATAAAACCATCCTAATCTTAAGGCTAAAATCTTATTGCATTTGGTTAACAGAGAAATAAATAAGATATTAGTGACTATTGTTCTATGTATACATCCCAGGTACACAAATATGATACATAATTTTCTCTGTCACCATTTATTCTGTTGAATAGATGGCTGCATTTGTACAGAATGGAAGTTGTTTTTGTTGTCTCTCATAAAGAGATAGCATATGGGTATGATTCCATAATTGATACAGAAGATTCTATCTTGACACTTTGCATCCATACTTCATATCTGTTCAGGTCACAGTATTCATCTCCATGCTTGGATACATTTAAGAATAAACTTAATATAAGGTGAAAAACCTATTCCAGAGAGATCACTACGTGACTGGAATACACTAGAAAGGAAGTGGAGTTCTAGAAGCATTTCCATTACTATGTATGCAGCATGAATATTCCTTAAATCATATACTTTACAAACCATTGACTTAATTACTGTAGCAACAATAATGAGGCTATATAGGACTATTGCTACAGCTGATATTAAAAGATTTGTATTGGAAACTTTCACCTGTTATTTTGCATTTCAATTTAAATAACTGTAAGGATGCTAGCAATTCACAGATGACCTTTGAAAACCTTTTATTAGACCTCAGTGATTTAAAAGCCAACTATAATTATTATTCACCTAACAAGGTTCTGTTTGTCCACAAGCAGTTACAGAGTGAGCTATATATTGTATTCTATTCTATTTTACCATTTGTGTTCATGTATACAGCATGCATGGCTGTAGGCACTCTGACTGCAAAATTGAACAAGATGGGCTTAAGTATTTTTCATAAAATTTGCAACTTGGTGGGGAATATAAGTGAGTTAAGGAAATAAATAATAGAGTGGACTAAATTGTATGGTGTGGGAATCACAGGATTAATTGGAAGCAGAGAATATTGGAAATAGGCTGTTATAAAGTTACTAACTACAGCATACTATAGTTTGCCCCTCTAATGTCCTTGGCAGAGATTGCAAAATTGATCACAGCATTCTGCTAAAAATCTCAGGCATGACCTTATGACCTTCAGCACACCAACTCAGGCAGTTTTTCTAATCAGATTTTTCCTATAAGTCAGTTAATCTCTTCACACTATGGATAAATACTTTTTCCAAAGTTGAGAACCAATATTATTATTTAAAAAAAAAATAAATGTTCATTTTCCCCCTCTGCCTTTCTGAAATATACTTGTACCCTTTTGCAATTTGACCCCCAACTAGCAAGTAAACCATTTTGACTGGCAGACACTACTACTCTATTCTGTAATTTATATTTGTAACCTTTGTTTCTTCATCAATGGAATGTAGAAAAGAATAGCATCCACATCATAGGGTTGTTGTGAGATATAAATGAAATAAAGTTAAATAGTAAAAGCTCACTATATGGATCAGAATAAGCTTCTGTCTCTCTCTAACTTAAGTTTAACTCTATATAATATATATATATGTATATATGCGCATGCATATATATCCACATACATACACACATTTGGGTACACACAGAAACAATTATAGATACCAGCAAATACTTGAGTCAATTTATAGACATATATTAATTAACTCTGTCTGCTGTGAGGTCCTGAAACAATGAAATCCCAAGAGTAATGAGCACATTTAGCAACCAGATTTGGTTTCCAAGTACATTTTTCCAATAAAAGGAGCAAGATCTTCTTGAAGGAATAGCTGATTCTAGGCTTTGGACAGGGAAAATAAAAGATGAACCTAGAACTTGTTATAGTGCAAGAAAGTAAGGAAATGATTAAAAACACACACGCATATACAATGATGAGGATTTGTCAAAGTAATAGAGTAGCTAACTGAAAGAGCTCTCAATGGCCAAAGTAGGAGCAATTCTAGCAATAAATAATATAGTATTGGATTCTAACCCAAAATATAAATTCAATATATATGTGTCCATACTGATATAAATATAATATGAAGGAGAGAAAGGAAAAAAGAAAGAAGAATAAATAAATAGAGGAGAAGACACAAATCCCCCCTACAGAAGAATTTCAAATAATTTAAATAGATATTCACCAAAAAAGGAGATGGAGCTTAATATCCCCCTTCTTCATTTGGGGGTGAGCTAGATTTAGTGAATCTTTTACAAAGAAATAAGCCTGGATCTAGACCACCCACATTTAATCCCATGTGTGTGATTTGGTGAAATGTAGTCTTTAATATTCACTTTGATACTTTGTGTCCTAATTTTTGAAATAGTGATGATGGTAACATCTATTTCCTAGGATTTTTTTTGAGAAAGAATGGGTTAATAGTATGTAGTTCTTAAAAGACTTTGAGCATCCATTATATGTCTCTAAAATATTAATAAGTGAAATAGTTGGTCTAAATAATATATATTTGTGTATTTCTGTGCATGTACACATGGTGCCAATTTATGCCCTTCATTAATACCAAATATTATAATCTTTTAAATTTTTTTACAAGTAGACAAGCATGTAACTGTATCTGATTGATATTTTACTTGCCATTTCCTTAATATATTTATTACCATCGAAGATTTTGAGCAGAGGGTGACATGGCTAAAAGGTTTTTTTAGAGCAATTAGTCTGGATTGAATGAACATATTTAGAGAGGAATTTAGGGTATGAAGTCAAAGAAGTTATTCAATCTCTTTTTGTATTCATCATAAAGGATCTCAAAGGAAGAATTAGAAAGGAGTAGTGGAAGGAAAAAATAATAATAATTTATCCAAGTGAAGACAGAATTCATTATTTGGAAAGAATGAATGATTGAGAGAAAGATCAAAATATTTATGCATGGAAAATTGTGATAATAATAGAGACAGGTCTGTCAAGAAGAAGGAATGACTTAAGAGATATCTAGCCACATTTTTTGAAGGTTGGCATGAGAACAGCAGATGGTTCTTTGGTAGCCACATTATTTTCTATAGATCATATTTAGCAGACTTTGGGGATTAGGCCAGACACAGAAAGCTAATTTTAAAAAAACCCTAGTAGACCATTATGACTGTAATTTTAGAAAGTTAAAATATTTGTCAGAACAGCTACTGTATGGAGAGTTAAGGTAAAAAACAAACAAACAAACAAACAAAAAACACAACAACTTAAAACATAAGTAAACCAGACAAAAGTACATTAAAGGCACCCCAAACAGAATTTCATATCTAAGTCTCCATTGCAGCCACTTGGGCAGTCATCAAAAGAGGTTTACTACCTTCTCTCCCACAAAGGACAATACAGGTGCTCCTTCACGCGCTCGCAGATGTAATTCCACTCATCTCTGTGGTATTGTTTTCACAAAAGAAGGATCAAGTCTCAGGAGGCCAAAGATTACCTGTCTAGGCAATTTTGAATAACTTTTAGTGTCTTATACTTGATTGTCATTTATGAGTCAAGGATATTAAGAAATGAGTAAATAATCAAGGGCAAATTTTTCAAATATCCCCAAATACTTGTATACATTTTTAAAATTCAAGACCATCAAAATTTCATCGTAAGATGGGATTCTTTCTGTAACATATTAATAGACATTTTCACTTTCTTAAGCAGGAAATAGTACATACATGTGAATTTTTCATGGATGACTCAGTATGATAAACTTATTATGTCTTGAGAGCTATAGTGAAATGTAAATCCTACCTCCTTTGTCAATGTCACCTTGTCAACTATAAACTGTCACTTTTCTTGCTACCAGTGTACCTGGCATAAAATCCTTACCACATTCTAATTCATAATTATTTTTCCTCTAGGAATATAGGTAGATACTTGTGATAAAACATATTAAATAATTATTAATATTTATCAGAATGAGGGTTTTAGCAGTAACTTACATGAGATTAATCTAGTAGTTGCTAGCTGTTTTGTTTTATGTTCAAAAGACAAATCTTTATGTACGCAATGGGAAGGTTTCTGCCAACAAGAAAGATTC